>JPJV01002029.1:0-11773 GCA_000750745.1 Pseudogymnoascus sp. VKM F-4281 (FW-2241)
GTGGGCAAGTGGGGAAGAGGAGAGAGGAAAAGAAGAGTAGTTTACTTGTAGGTGAAATGAAACACCCCATATTATTTATGGTTACCCCCCGACTGTTATGCTAGCCCTGTGGTTGGATTTGGGAAAAGTGATGGGAGTGAATTGGGTGGAGAAGGCGGTGGTGATTATGACGTCTGAAAGGGGCCAGGTACTTGGAGCTGCCATATCATAGCGCGGCGCCGTGAGCTGTGTGCTGTTGGGCTGGCTGTGGCGGAAGGAAGGAAGGAACGGCCGCGACGGGGCTTGCTCGTAATATCCGTTTCGTTCGTCGCCTTGCTCTCTATTCTATTCTACTCTACTCTATTGTATCTACCCACCATACGTACATACATACGTATTTCCCACCCGCCAAGCTCGCTCTGTGTCGCCTAATGGTGTGTGTCGCCCACCGGTGGCCGCGTAACTACTGTACTGGACTTCTTCAACCTGCCTTGCTTTCTTGCCTTGTCGGGTTGGTGTCGATCGGTGTGCAAAGTCCCCCCGACTGTACTGTACCCGTGGTGGTGGCGTGGCGGGTTTTGGCCACTTACAGTACATATCTCATTTGTACGGAGTACACAAAGGCCGAGGCACGGGACTTGCGCGGCCCTGTTACTGTTACTGTTACTGTAGATGTACTGCACTGTATAGTACTCCATTGGTAGTAAGGGTCTATAGCTCTTCACCGACCCTGTGGTTTTCTTGCTTGGGGGTCCTGGGGGAGGGGTGGGACTGGGCGATGGGTGCTTGGGAAGGGTATGGTATGGTATGGTATGGTATGGAGGAAGTATCGAGATTAACGAGCGGAGATGCGTGAGTATGCTAGATGAGGTGCTTACGAGGAACTTACGAGGCTTTGGCATCAAGTCGTACTCACGCATCTCCGCTCGTTAATAAGTCGTTGGACTGATGCTAAAGACTCGTTCGCCGCGTGTTATCCAAACTCCGTATATTGGCTGTATGTATGTATGTATGTATATATGCATGTCCGATCGTTACTCCGCACTTTCAAGCGGAGCTCCCGTTGGCTCTTTGTCCCCGCAGTGGGTTGGACACATGAGCAGCAACAGCTTGTCTATATGGATTGGATCTGGGTGTGTCTATTTGAATACTGTATGCCGTATTATGTATTATTTATGTGTGTGATGGTGGTTATGTGTTATGTACGCCCCTTTGTTATTTACCTATTTCTTTTTTTTGCCTCTTTCTATGGCCTTCTCTGCAGTTTTGTACGCGCGGAGTTTTTAATCAGCATTTTGAGCAATTGTTGGTCGTGTAGCCGTACGGATATACATGGAGTTACTGTAGTAGAGTAGTGAATTTAGTGAATTAGTGAATCTGGGATGGGATGGATGGGATGGATTCGTATGCTGTCACTGCCTGCCTGACTGGTGGTATTTACTAGATGTATACTTCCTATACTACTAACAATACCTCACTATCCTCACTAACTAACAGTGCAAAGGTGTATTTTTATCAATCAACCATGTACCCCTACTCACCCCGAATCAATGCTAACTTATCATTCCAATAGGCTACACTAACTAGTTGACTGATCTGATCAAGATACAACCAATCACATCCCCTCTACGCTCTCTTCTCCGCCCCGCGAGACAACATGACCCGGGCTCGCTCCAACTCCACTCCACTCCACTCACTCACCTCCTCCAGACCGTCTCTCCGTCTCTCCTACTCATCTATCCTCCTCCTCCCTCTCCAAACCTTACCACCTTCAAATACAAACACGACCCTCTACAAAACCCATTTCTTCCCAACTTTCTAGTACTCAACACACAGGTCGTGGATTATACGTTCACGATTCTGTGAGGTGCTAACCCACTCTACTGCTATCAGACTCGTTTGTGAGTTTAAACCCATCCAGGCACCTCCACTCAAAGGTGACGTTGGGGGCTGGGCTGATCTACCTTCCCCGCAGCTGCACACACCGTAGCCACATCATGGCCTCATCAGCTACGAACCCAGATACCTTGGTGACCCTCAAGGTCAACATCGAAGGCAGCAACAGGAGATTCAAGCTTCCTCTCCGTGACCTGGGAGCGAACACACTGCCGGACAAGGTACGATAACATACCCTGCGATAACCATGACGAGGCCCGGGGTGGACCCACACGCCATACAGCTGTAATATGGCTTCATGGTCGTGCTGGGTTCAATCCCACTCCGGAAGCATCAATTCATTTACAGATCATCTGCTGATATCTTAATCATTGCAGCTTCGTGCCCTCCTCCAGATTCCACCATCCCAAGAAGCCATCTTCGAACGCTACTCCGACAGCGCCGCCGACTTTGTCACCCTCGACTCCAACAACCCATCGGTCTACAAGCAGCTCTACCGTGCCGCGAAGGCCAAGCTCAAGCTTCGTCTCAAGGTAACCATTATCAACCAGGAGGATAAGGAGCCGGTTAAGCCGAAGAAGGCAACCGTTGAGGACGAGGTGCCATCGCCCGTCAGCGCAGCACAGTTGATCTCGGTTGACTCTCCGTTATTGCCGACGGATATGGCTTCGCCATCCAACGAGTCTGAGAAGGCTGCTGAGCAGACACCAGTATTCCCATCTTACGGCGAGTATCTCAAGGATCTCACGTTCAACTTCAAGAACGAAGCGGCTGCACCAGCACCTGCTGCACCAGTGACCACACCACCCACACCCGAGTCCGTCACTTCAGTCCCAGTTGCTTCAAGCTCAACCTGCCAAAGCATCCCCATCACGAGAGGAGCTGCTGCTCGTGATAGATGGTACGCCGAGCTTGCCAATCTCACCGAGGAGCGCCGCGCCGCCCTTCGTGCGAACCGACACTGCCCCGGTGGATCGCTGCAGGCACACATGAACAACTACTCGGTGTACTGCAACAGCTGCAATGTGCCCATCCCCGATATGCACTACCACTGTGATGTCTGCGACAACGGTGATTACGACTTGTGCCAGGGCTGCATGGACAAGGGCGTCTCCTGTGCGGGCGAGAATCACTGGATGATTAAGCGCTTCGTTAAGAACGGAAGGGTTATCAACAGCGTCACCAAGACTCACCCGCAACGAGCATCGCCATCGAATGAGTCAAAGGCAACTCTTGTCCAGGCCGAGGAGCCGAAGGAGGTTGTTGTGGGATCGATTAGAACTTGCAACTCTTGCATTCAAGGTAGGTCCAACGACTCTTTGATCTTGAAATTTTACTAACATGATAGCAGAATACCCAGAGGACCGCTTCATTACTTGTGTGGACTGTGATGACTTTGACCTCTGCATTCCATGCCACGACAAGGTCCAGCATGGACACAACCCAAAGCATACGTTTGTGCCAGCAGCGGCCGATGCCAAATTGGAGCCCCTCACCCAAGCACTGCTCAACCCTGGACGTAATGTTTCTCACCAAGCTATCTGTGATGGTTGTGACAAGTACATCTATGGTGTTCGCCACAAGTGCCTTGACTGCCCAGACTGGGACTACTGCCAGACCTGCATTCCAAATGCGCAGTTCATCCACCCACGCCACCGCTTTGTTCCTATCTACGAGTCGGTTGTCAACCACGCTCGCTCCATTATGACTACCGCTCTCCACTACGGAATTTACTGTGACGGGCCGCTGTGTGCTTCGAAGTCATTAAACATCCGCGGCGACCGCTACAAGTGTGCCGTCTGTGACGACACCGATTTCTGTGCCAGCTGCGAGGCCAGCCCATCCAATGTCCACAACAGGACCCACCCTCTCATCAAGTTCAAGACCCCGGTCCGTAACGTTAGCGTTACGACGATGGGCGATCACGATAGTGGCAAGCCCATGCCGATGATGGGAGACCGCTGCCGCCGTCCCATTTCCAAGTCCACTGAGACCAACACTTGTTCGTCTGCGAACGCTGCTACTCAGGTCCAGACTGTTGCTGAGGTGAAGCCTACTTCAGAGGTCAAGGCTGAGAAGGTTGCAGAAGAGACTCCCAAGGAACTTGAGTCTGAGGGCGAGCTCGTCGCTACCTTTGTCCGTGATGCAGTACCAGATGGCACTGTCCTTGCTCCCGGCGCAGTCTTTGAGCAGACTTGGATCCTCCGTAACAGCGGAACCAAGGCCTGGCCAGCAGGATGCACCGTCAAGTTTGTTGGCGGTGACAACATGTGTGCCGTCGACCCCGAGCACCCCGCCAGCGTACACGAGCTCGTCAGCGCCGCCGAGAGCACCACCTGCTACACCGAGGTCGCTCCAAACCAAGAGCACGGCTTCACAGTGCTGATGAGGACCCCCAACAAGACTGGCAAGGTCGTTTCCTACTGGCGCCTCACCGGCCCAGACGGATACAAGTTCGGCCACAGGCTCTGGTGCGACGTCATCGTCGAGGGTGCCCCCGCGGCCATCAAGGAAGAGGCCGTCGCCGAGGAGGAGGATCTCCAGAAAAGCCAGATGATCTTCCCCACCCTCGAGAAGGAATCCCCCGTATCCAGCGTGTACGAGCAGCCCACCCCCACCCCAGCGCCCATCCCCGCCCCAGCTTTCGAAGACGACTTCGTCGACTTCACCTCTGAGACCCACGAGGACGATCTCACAGAGGATGGTTTCCTGACTGATGAGGAGTACGACATCCTTGATGCTAGCGACGAGGAGTTCCTCGCTGAGCAGGGGAAGGCGGCGCAGAAGTAGAGGGAGAGAGGGGATAGTGGAAGGGGATTTGGAGTTCTAGGTGCATAAACAAATTGACACACAACGCACGCGCGCACGCGCAGGATAGCACGGGACTGGACTGGATTTGGGACGGACTGGGGAGACCCCCGTTTTTTCATGGGGGGCTTTTTATGGAGTTGAGTTATTTTGTGGATGGTTATCTTTTGTTTTTCATTTTGCGTCTGCGTGGTTTGGCTTGGCTTGGTATGTTTATTTATGGTTTGTCTTTATATTACTCTTGGGAGGGGGGGATATTATTTATGATGGATGTGGATGGATGGGTGGATGGATGGATTGGACGCTCTAGGGATTCATAGCACCTCGTCACGATCGAATCGTATCGGCGGGAGGAGTGAGTGATGTCGAGGAGGGGGAGGGGGGAAGTTGGACTCACCTCAGGTCATCTTTTTGCTCGGCAGGGTGGGCCTTGGGGCTTTTTCCTGTTTTTGTGATTTCCTATGGCAGTGCTTTAGGGCAATTGATATGAATATGATGAACTTTATAAACTACTCGTATCTTAAGTGTATGGTCTGGGTCTTATGGTGAAACTGGTGATATGTGTTGTGCTGTGGTGACATGCTTCACCCCCGGAATGTGAATAATTAATGATGGTGGTGGTATTTCACAGCTGTTTAGAATGTATCATCTCTTCTTATACTATTTTAAATCCGCTTTAGACGGGGCGAATTCGGAGTAAGGTACGTTTTACCGTATACCTTCATTCCCGATCCCCATTACCACCTCTTATCACACCACAAAAATCGCGCGCCAAGCCATTATTAAGCTTTCTGACTAACCACACCCGATGAGTCACGTGCTCGCCTTCCAATTTACTTACTTATTTAGGCTCGCCGGCCGCGGGGCAGACCAGTCACTCACAAGTCACTACGCCACACCCAGCGATTCTTTCAGCATCGTCACAATTCCACCAGCCGTGATAAGAAACCCAGACTCTCGCACTTCAACCTTTGTTCTTCTCCCACAACAACAACAACTACTACATCGAACCTCAACAACCACAACCACTTTTAATCCAACGAACACACCACCGACACACCCTCACACATAAACAAGCACAAAATGGACGACTGGGACACCGTCACGAAGATCGGGAGCAAGACCCGTGGTGCGGGCGCGCCGCGAGAGACGGTTATTAGAGGGAAGGCGGCGCTGAACCAGGCGCAGCGTAGCGGAGCGGTGTTGGGGACGGAGAAGAAGTTTGCGTCGGGGAACTCTGTAAGTTGTTATTCCTGTTCCACTTCACACTGGTCGCCACGTCGGTGTTCGTTGGGGTTGTTTTGGGGGCGATTACCCCGCGAGGTGAGGGATGGAGATCGCCACCTCCCCCCATCGTCAATGTGACAGCAATACCACCCCAACCCACTCCACCAACGACCTGAACCCGAATACACCGTATGCAAAGCTAACACCCCCCCCAGTCCGGCGGCGGCGAAGGCCAACGCCTCACCAAAGTCGACCGCAGCGACGAGATCGTCAAGCCCAACACCGTCGGCAAAGAAGTCGGCAACGCGATCTCCGACCGGCGCCAGAAGATGGAGCCGAAGATGACGCAGAAGGACTTGGCGACCAAGTGCAACACCACCGCGTCCATTGTTGCGGATTTTGAGCGCGGCAGCGCGACGCCTGATCAGAAGATCTTGAGCGCTATGGAGAGGGTGCTTGGGATTAAGTTGAGGGGGGCGAATATTGGGGAGTCGAAGTTTGGGCCGAAGAAGTAGGAGGGAAGAGGGGGGGATGATGGGTAGGCCGTGTGGATGGGCTGGGCGGTGGGATCTTCGATGATGGATATGATGGAGATTGGATGGGAAGTTTTTGCCTTTGGTGATTTTAGGCGCGAGCGGGGGAGGAGGGTAGAAGCATAGATGAGAAACTCATGTTACGTTTGCCCACCACCTAAGTTTTATGTTGTCTTGTGCTTCGATGTGAATCTTCAAATCGTGATCGGGGGTTGTTCAATCGCCCATAAAGAATCTATATTGGCCAGGCTGTGTATACACGGTCTACAATATGTCTTTGTCATTTCTCGGGTTAGCAACCGGGAACGAGACAGTTACTTTGTAGTCCCATCAATTCATTAATAGTACGGCTTCAAGCTTATCCAATCGTACAGTACTATCCAACCCCCATCCCTCCCATAATGCTCCTTTAAACATATGTCCACGCCTGGACTTCTAACAATGGGTATCCCATCCTATGCACCGTAACCCAAATGCATACTCCACGCTATTCAAACAATCAAACCCCCTCTCCCCTCCTTCCCCAAAATAAAATACCAGACAATAACCCAACCCCCCCTCCATCACGCCCTCCCAATCCTCTCCCTAATAACCCCATCATCAGGTCTCTCATCCCTACTAACAACCACCGACTCCATCCTCCCCCTCTTGACAATCTTCAACCACGCCGGCGCAATCTCCCCCGCAAGCAACCTCACGCAATCCTCCGCCTCCCTCGCGCTAATCGGCGAGCGAAAGCTGTCTTTCAAACTCACCACCACCGTCGCAAGCGTGAAGCTCACCCTGCTCTGCCCCGCGCTACTACTCGTGCTCAGCAGCGTCAGCGTCGCGACCACCTCCTCCATCCGGCCCAGCGCGGACTTCCTGGCTAGTTCCTCCTTCGTTGGGCCGGCGGGTGCGTTTGCCTTCGCCAGCGCCTTGGCGCGCAGCCGCTCGAGGAGCGTGGGTCTGTTCCCGGAGGCGTCGAGGGGTTTTGTGTCGGTGGTCTTGGTAGCTTCGACGGCTCGGCCGATAGCGATTCCCTCGCGGATGAACTCGAGGCGGCGCTGGCCCTTTGCGAGGAGAGGGGACATCTTGGCGAGGGAGGAGCAGACCCGGACTGGTTCGACGGGGAGGGCGGAGATGAAAGCGTCTAGGTCTTGGGGTGTGGATTTGTGCCAGAGCGAGGCGAGGTTAGCGGCGAATGTGGCGTTCATGGTATTTTCATCGAGGGGTTTGGCGATTCGGCCAGCGCGGTCGGGGACGCGGGTTTCGACGCAGATTTTGTTTTGGCCGTAGTCGGAGAGGCTGAGGAGGGGTTGCGTGGTCCCACTGCTGCTGCTGGGGGAGTCGAGGTTTAGGATCGCGAGGATTCGCTTGATGTCGTCGAGTACTACGCGGCGCTTTCCCCAGGCGCGGGTGACGTTGGGGCAGAGGAGGCGGAGGTCGGCGGGGGTGTGGGTGCCGTTGTGGGCGTAGTGGATGGATAGTGCGGTGAGGAAGGAGGAATGTAGGTTTGAGAGATCGATGAGCTTTTGTGGTAATTCGTCTGATGACGGATCATATTGCGAAGAGATTGTTGTTTGAGAGGAGTCGAGATTGACTTCTGAATCGTTGAAGGATGAGGATGGTGTCGAGGAAGGAGAGCTGAGGCATATTCTGTTGAGCAGGTCTTGTGCGCCATTGGTAGGTGTCTCGACGGAGCCTGGTGTAGTGATAGGGGATTCGGGAGGGACAATTGGTCGCTGAGGTGTTTTCAGCAAGCTTTGCGCAGAAACTGAACGTCGTTGTGGTAGAGGGCGTATCTGTCGATCCGTAGTCTTGGTGACAGTTATGACCGGTATTGAAGCCTCTTCCTCCACCTGATCAACTCTTTCCTCTTTCGCCGGTTGCAGTTTCCTCTTCCCAGATATATCGGCCGTATCGATATTAGTCGTCGCTGCCAAGTTTTTATCGTATAATGGTTGCGAAATAATCTGTGACTTTGAAACTTTCGTAAAGGCCGCGATTCCCCTAATGGACGGGCGCGTCGCGGTGGAGTCCACCTTCCTTCGCTTTATGGATGACATATTTGGATATGCTATTGCTGCAGGAACAATGATGATATCGTAATGGTATGAGTTATGGCAGGTGAGATCGAAGGGATGCACCTGCGTGGATATATGGAGGGACTGCTTGGTGGGAGAAAGTCTGAGAAGTCGCGTTCCAGAATAAGCGTGTTCGCGACGCGTAAAGTGGTTCTTGGCGCACCGCAACCCGTCGCCGAGGCTGGGAACTGAAACGAGCGGAATATTGCACCAACGTTATGTTCCCAGATAACTCCACGATGGAATAACACTATATGGATAGTAATACTAAGCTGAGATTCGTCGGTTTGGGATACGTTGTACTTGGTTAATGTGTTTGCAACGGTGTGCGAGGGAGAAGTTCTCTTGGGCTTCTCCACCTTGTTGGCTCGACGACGAGGTTTCACGGACAACCTCCCAGGTGGGCGTTAACTTCCAAATCCACCTTCCTTCATGACTTATTTTACTCCGTTTCTCTATATATTCTAAAGTATCATATTGCGAAGTGAAGGGATAGGTATTTCGTAAGTCAATTCCGAATACTTCCCTCCGAATCTTCTGGCGAAAAATCGTGGCAGTTGACGCCAAGCGGCATCTCTGATTCTCACGGCGCATTGTCAGATGAGACAGTAATCACCAGATAAGGTCGTGTCTCAATCTCATATATTTCTTCTTCTTATAGAACTGCCTTTTATTCTCTCCACGTTCGTCCTTCTTCCACCGATGCTTCAACCGCTTGTTCATCCTCATGTTCATAAACAGAAATCTCCCGGCAACGCTCACCGCCATCGTTGCCCATACCATGAACCGCCGCCGTATGATTTAGCTTCCCCGGTAAGTGGTATAGTTATACGGCCCCAGCAGCAGCGGCACATGATAGTGCTCTCCCTTCTTGACCCTAAAAGTCAACTCGACATACGGCCAAAACGTCTTCCCCTCGCCATAGTACCCCTCAGTATCAAACTTCAAACTCCACACCGTCGTGCCATTCTCGCCGTCCTCATCGCTGCCCTCGTTGACAATCGACCACACCTCGACGCCAAACTTGTTCTCCCACTCCGCGATGCGGCCGTCGGAGTTGGTGACCCCAGTGAACGTGTGCGGGATGGATCCAAATTGCTTGTTGGGCGCGGAGAGGCAGGACAGTGTGACTTTTATGGATGCGCCGGGGCGGCCGATGACGGTGTCGAGGACGTGGCACGAGATTGGGGCTTTGGAGGTGGCCATTGTGAGTGGGATCTTCCGTGAGGCCGAGGTTGGCGGGGTCGCGGTTTGTGGGGTAGAGGGAGCGGATCGCCTTTGAAGATTTGCAATCACTTGGTGAGCTCGGTAGAGGCCTTTGAGATAAGTCGGAGGTAGGTGCAATTGCTAGCAAATACACAATGAGCAAGGTAGGTACACTGGAGACGTTGTGGGGGAGTGGCCTCCTTTTTGTTGTCGACCTCAAGCCAGCTCTTGACACCAGCTATGGCCCCGCATTGTCGGAAGTCGCCGCCTTCAGTTACAAGCAGGGTAGGGAATATGCTCACCACTTAGCTTAGAAATAAAGTAAAAGATTTATCCTTCTAGAAAATTATACCATGCAGTTATTATGCATAGAACAGTTTTCTAGTACCAATGTTCAACTTAAACCATGAGGAAAAGTTTGGTTCCTCTCCAGACACCGGTTTTGAGACTCGATGCATGACATGGCTGGCGATGGTGGAGCGGCCGCTAGCGGCAGCAACTCCAAGAACTCCAAAGAAGCCCTGGGCGTTGAGGAAACCATATCCGCAATATCACCTCCATTCCCACATCTCTTATAGAACTAAACCCCCAATCTTTGAACCGACCTCTCCTCTCACCTCTACACATATCTACAGAGCCACACCTACATCTCGCACCTGCTGCTCCAAGCAGCGCAACCCCACCGCACAATGTCCCACGCCATAGTCGACGCCGACTCGGACGTCCTAGAGCCCACGCTCCAATCGATCCTCGACCAGCGCTCGCTGCGCTGGATCTTTGTCGGCGGCAAGGGCGGTGTCGGCAAGACGACAACGTCGTGCTCGCTCGCCATCCAGCTGGCGCGCGTGCGCCGCTCCGTCCTCCTCATCTCCACCGACCCCGCACACAACCTGTCCGATGCGTTCTCCCAGAAGTTTGGCAAGGAGGCGCGGCTTATCGATGGGTTCACAAACTTGAGCGCTATGGAGATTGATCCGAATGGCAGTATCCAGGAGTTGCTCGCTGGGCAGGCTGATGATGGGAATGAGGCTGCTGCTGGGATGGGGGGGATGATGCAGGACTTGGCTTTCGCCGTACGTATTCCCCAAGTCTCTATCCGATAGGAGTATATAACTAACAGACACAGATCCCCGGAATAGACGAGGCCATGTCCTTCGCCGAGGTGCTCAAGCAAGTCAAGTCCCTCTCGTACGAAACCATCATCTTCGACACCGCCCCCACTGGCCACACCCTCCGCTTCCTGCAGTTCCCCTCCGTCCTTGAGAAGGCCCTCGCCAAGATCTCCCAGCTCTCCACACAATTCGGCCCCATGCTCAACGGCATCATGGGCGGACAGCTGCCCAACGGCGCCAATCTGCCCGAGATGATGGAGAAGCTTGAGTCGCTGCGCGAGACGATCGCGGAGGTGAACACACAGTTCAAGGACCCGGATCTGACGACGTTTGTGTGCGTCTGTATCCCGGAGTTCTTGTCGCTGTATGAGACGGAGCGTATGATTCAGGAGCTGGCGGGGTATAATATCGATACGCACTGTATTGTGGTGAATCAGCTGCTGTTTCCCAAGAAGGGGAGTGAGTGCGAGCAGTGCAATGCGAGGAGGAAGATGCAGCGGAAGTACTTGGAGCAGATTGAGGAGCTGTATGATGAGTTTAATGTGGTTAAAATGCCGCTGTTGGTGGAGGAGGTGAGGGGGAAGGAGAAGTTGGAGAAGTTCTCGGAGATGTTGGTGCACCCGTTTGTCCCGCCGCAGGGGGCTGAGTAGATAATAGATAGAAAGAGATAGATGTATAAACAAGCGGATACCCTGACTGCTAATCCTGCTGATTAAATTGATTGGTATTTTGTTCGTAGCCATGGCTGCTTTCAAAATTCTATCGAGCACCTTTCGCCCGGAGCTATTCATTGACTATATACACCCCTCTCTACCAGCCACTTTGGCGATAACTTGTATCCTCGACCCTCAGCCATCCAGTTCCACCACACCTCAAATCTTCGATCCCTTCTCACCACCCTCCTCCCCCTTCCCCTCCATCAAATCCACCACAAACGCCACACAAT
>JPJV01002030.1:0-31785 GCA_000750745.1 Pseudogymnoascus sp. VKM F-4281 (FW-2241)
TTGGCGTTTTCGTGGGCCACTTGCTTGTGTGGGCCATTCGCTTGTGAAATACGTTACATGTATAGCGAATGTGCCAAACAAGCGAATGTGCCAAAATCATGCAACTACCCAACCCCTGAACTAAATACCATATTCCTCAACAAGAAAGCATGCTCTAGAAAAATGACGAAAGCATATTAATCTTAGGTATCTCAACTTTGCAAAACGACCCTAATTATGCCCTAGAGTTATTACTAAGGTCTACTCTATACGCTACTAGAAGCTAGGTTCCTATTTCTCAAGCATATTTCTATAACGCAATATCTCAACAACGCCTTAATAATAATTCATAAAAATTCATATTTACCCTTTCCTATCAAGTTTTATTCATGTGTTCTACGATTGAGATCATTAGCTAGATAGTTATTGAAATACTAAGATTTAGGTCAAAAGTGGGGGCCAAAACTCAATATCTCAATAACCACGAGACTAATTGCTTTAAAATCCAAACAGAGCTCTTTAAACGCCTATAAAAGGCTAAATGAATAGTTTTATAATTTATTATCAAAGGGTTGTTGAGCTATTGAGTTATGAAATTCGTGATTTAAGGTGTAAAATGGATTGGCACATTCGCTTGTTTGGCACATTCGCTATACATGTACGTTAACTCAATCACAACCTCATAATATATTTTAAAAATGTATATCTAGCCTTTTCTATTCAGTTGAATTCCTACCTATTCAATTAGGAATAATCTATCTAGTAGTTCTTAAGATATCAAGGGTATGTCCTAATGTATGCGCTAAAATTCACATGAGGTTCTTTATATCTCAATATCTACTATTCTGATTGCTCTAAAACTAGAATAACAAAATCTACGTGTATAGATAAGGCTAGATATACATTTTTAAAATATATTATGAGGTTGTGATTGAGTTATTATCTTTTAAATTTCTCGATTTTGGGCGAGCAGTTCAGTGATCGCTTCGCCCGTGAAATACGTTATATATATGCACCTAATATAGTCCTAAAACATGCACTCTGTACACTGCCTCGTTTACAGCACGGCTGATAATGCGACCGCCATAAATGCGAAACTTCTCGACAGGGCGCTTATATATGGTTCGATGGTAGCGACATGGATGATAATACGACAGAAAACACGCTATCGTAATCACAAAACCTCTCGACAGGGCGCCTAGATATATTTCGAGGCCTTATGGATACCTCTATTTAGTTGGTATCACTCGCATGTATACTATCTACAAGCCGGCTAAAAATACCCCACCCTTTCCTACTCCCTATTATCGTATTATTTTTGAGTTCTTGTCAAAAATCCGTCAAAAACGACGCAAATAGAGACACACGGCGTTTAAATTACCGATTACTAATGAAGTGATGAATCTCTCCCTGGAGATTATCCGTTAGGATTACAACATAAATAGTAGGTAGTTCTCCTGAATTTAAGAAGCACCTATTGTCGGTCATTTACATTATACCATAAAACAATCTGACATACACATACTCCTCTACATATACGCCTATTTATATTTATTTCCTATCAACACCCTTTGGATTACTTCGTTCGACGTCTACTTAGCAATTATGCCTCCGAAATTTGCTATGTGCTCTGGTGGTTGCGGGTTGAAAGTCTCTATAACTGAGGGCATTTGCTCGAGCTGTCGCTCTGAGTAATGTATGTGTAGCACCTACCCTAACTGTTACAAAGGTCTTTGCTAAAATATATAGCTCGACGATCGCCTTAATCTGCTATCCTACATTAGGCATATCTTAGTCGATCTTCAATTATCAACCCTAATATGCGATGTTGCTTCTACTCGACAGAACTGGGATGATAATAGCATTGTGTTTGTTATTAAGTAGGCACGAGGAGACGGATAGGTTAACACTACGTAGTGTGGCTGCGAAATGGGGCTGCGAAATGAGGCTATGCTGCATGTTAAAGTTTAGGCAGCATTGTTGACGGCTAGCCTTAAAACTCAAGATATCTCTTCTACTAGTTGAGAGAATCAATATTTTCGATATATTCTGCAGATTTATTTCTTCAAGTTGCGCCTGTCGGTCTTAATTTGGGATAAATTATCAGCAGTAGTGTCCGCCTATACACACCCTCTATTACCCGTCCAACTATGTCTTTATCAGTTCTAGACCTAGCTGCTGACAGCTCTACCCATGTTCCAAGTTGCGTCTCTCGTGCCTGGTACCGGTCGATCAAGCTTCCCCTTGAAGACGAGAGTATGCATCTTTGCGCGCGGCATCGTATCATGGATCTGAAAAGATCTGATTTTGCCGCAAGGCCTCAACAGCAGACCTTCCCACCCGACTGGCATTTTGGAAGGCTGTCAGAAGTCATGAAGCGCGGCGATTACTGTAGCTTCTGCAAATTGATTGCCGACTCCGTCTCGACTACAGCATACAAACATGAGATAGAGGTGCTTGGTTGCTGGATCCCAGACGTGACTTATACCGTGGAAGACATCGAGGCTGGTACTAAAACCGAAATGAATACGCTCCGGTTACGCATCCTGCCTGAGATGGCTGTTAGCGAAGAAGTCTTTAAGCCGTTCGATATTATCCCATTAGCCCAGGAAAATGAGGACGATATGTTCTTGGGGAGAAAAATGGATTCAAATCGTCTCGACATACCTTTGATGAAGACGTGGCTTAGAAAATGCGAAGATTGGCATAATATAGCGTGCTGGAAAGAGGATATCTCGCGCTCACGACGAGAAGGGCCTGTAACAGTCAAGTTTCCCTTTCGACCGTTTGTCAGGTTACTAGACCTGAAGGATGATTGCATAGTCGAAACAACCGCTACACTAGTGTTTGTCGCTTTAAGCTACGTTTGGGGCCGTGTTGAAGTGTTTAAGACGCTGAAGAAGACACTGCCAGACCTAATGCAACCTGGGTCGCTTTCAAAAAACTTTGATCAATTTCCTACTACTATTCGGGACGCAATTACATTTACACGCCAATTAGAGCATCGATATCTATGGATTGATTCGATTTGCATTCTTCAGGATGATGCTTTAGACAAAGCTACGCAGGTATTGCATATGGATGCTATATTTACAAGAGCAAGCTTTATCATTATTGCAGCTAGCGGTAGCGATGCCAATGCAGGGCTCACAGGTCTCAATGGCCCCCCGAGGGATATTACGCAGCACACAGCTATATACTCGGACGAATTGACATTACTGTCTCTGAAGCTAGGGCGCGAGGATGATCTCAATACATCAGTATGGAATAGTCGATGCTGGACATATCAGGAATACGTACTCTCTCGAAGGAGTCTAATCTTCACCAAGGACAGCGTGTACTTTCAATGCGGCCACGCTTGCTGGAGCGAGGATATTAACAAGCTATGGCCGAGTCCATATATATGCGCCTCAGATCTGAATATCATTCCTAGTCGTGGAGAAGAGCCGCCAACAGTAACTACCGAGATTACATATTCCCTCGGCGTAGCTCATCATTATTTCTTCATTATGGTCAACGAGTATACCTTAAGGAACATGACCTACCCAAGCGACCGGTTAAGTGGTTTCCAAGGTATTATAAACTTCTACAACATGAAGTACGGCCCGATTTTTATATGGGGAATGTGGTCAGAGGAAATGCTAATTCACTCTCTCCTATGGCAACCACACCAAGAACTCGCAAGGCTTCCAATTGACGAGGAAACCAACGCTCCGATATATCCTAGCTGGTCATGGGCGGGGTGGAGTGGAGCAGTTGAATACTATAACTATTTAGACTGGAACGGCCTTCCTGCCTTGCTTGATCCTTGGAAGCGAGCTTTGCAATCCGGATACGGCGAGGCCATTAATATTAGGAAGCATAGTACAAGTCCCAAAGGGGTCTCGATCCCTATGTACTACCTGCAGATCCATACCCGGATAGCAAGGTTTAGGCTTATATTGGATGATAGAAGTGAAACTCCGAGGCCAAAATCTGTATCGAAGGCCCATGGCAAATTTCCAACCCGGTTCGGAATCACTACAATAAGCCCAGCTGACTTTGGCACCGAGGAAGAATGGCTAGGAACTGTCTTGCTACCAGCATCATACCAACAAAATCTCTCGGATGAGCACGAGTTCGTCGTTCTCTCTAGCGCCTACTGTTTTGTAAGGGATGAGCTGTCTTTGGAAGCTTCAAGCGCCCTAGAGCCATATGCTGCTGTTAATGTTATGTTAATAACGAGACAAGGCACCACTACAGATGGCAATGAGTCGATCGTGGT
Source organism: Pseudogymnoascus sp. VKM F-4281 (FW-2241) (assembly GCA_000750745.1). Taxonomy (NCBI): domain Eukaryota; kingdom Fungi; phylum Ascomycota; class Leotiomycetes; order Thelebolales; family Thelebolaceae; genus Pseudogymnoascus; species Pseudogymnoascus sp. VKM F-4281 (FW-2241). The sequence goes on from JPJV01002030.1 coordinate 4,244, forward strand.
CCGAGCCGGAGTCGGTAGGATGTTGAAGAAAGCTTGGGATACGGCCGAAGTTTGTTGGGAGGATATGTTGGTTGCGTAACGAGCTATTTCAATTCTTTGAGTTCAACGGGTTATGTGTAATACGACTGAAGACAGAGAGAGAGAGATGCCTGGCAATGATAAATTTCAAATCGGATGTATCATTTCTAGATAATCTAATATGTATGCTGCATCGAGTCATCTCAAGATGCTAAACCAGCCCCACATACCTCATTCCCACCTCATATCACCTCCCCAACTCCACGTGGCTCTTCTTCTCCGCCCCTTCCCTCATCGGTGCCGATGCGCCCTCCTCCTTCCCGGTCTGGAAGCTCTGCATGGGCCTCAAACCCCACTTCGCGAAGATCTTGTTATCCTCCTCCCACCCGTTACATGCCGTCGTCAACATCTTCTCGCCCGTAAACACCGCGTTGGCTCCAGCCATGAAACACAGAACCTGCTGCTCCTCGGTCAAAATCGTACGGCCAGCCGCAAGACGGATGATGGTCTTGGGCATGATCAGGCGTGCAGCGGCGATGGTGCGCAGCGTGACGTCAAAGGGAGACTGCTCGCGGTCGCCCAGGGGCGTGCCCTTGATCGGTACGAGAGTGTTGACTGGGAACGACTCCGGGTGAGTGGGCATTGTTGCGACCGTGAAAAGTAATCCGACGTGATCCTTTGCCTCTTCGCCCAGCCCCAGGATGCCGCCAGTGCACACGCTCAAACCAGCCTCGTTGGCGTTGGCGATAGTCTGAAGTCTCTCGTCGTACGTGCGCGTGGAGATAACGCTCGGATAGAACTCGCGTGACGTATCGACATTGTGGTTGTACGCCGTCAACCCAGCGTCCTTCAGCTCCTTGGCCTGCGCCAGATCAATCATGCCGAGGGTGACACAGCTCTCCATTCCCAGGTCCTTAACCCCCTTGACCATTTCCTTGATGTTACGCAGGTTCGTCTTGCGCCCGCGCATATCACGCCACGCAGCACCCATGCAGAAGCGTGTGCTCCCGTTCTCCTTCGCGACGCGAGCAGCGGCGAGCACGGTTCCGACTTGAATCATTTTCGAGGCCTCGAGGCCAGTGTTGTGACGCGAGGACTGAGCACAGTAGGAGCAATCCTCGCTGCAGCCGCCAGTCTTGATGTTGATGAGCGTGCACATTTGGATCTCGGCCGGGTCATGAAATTTCTGGTGGACAGCGCCCTGGAGTGGGAGTCAGTAACTGTCATGGGACTTGAGAGGTTGCATGGGAACATACAGCAGCATGGGCAAGCTTCATGAGAGGCGTGTCATAGATCTCTTTGATTTCTTGCTTTGTCCAGTTATGCCTTGGAGCTGTCGCCGTGAGCGCCTTTTCAAACGTGGATGCTGGGCTCGACTGGGCGACAGGGCCGTCCACGACTGTGCCGTAAGCTCGCTGAGCAAGCCATTGTGGCTTCGAAGATGGGACCAGAGTTCTGCTGCTATGAGGCAAGCTCAAAGGTATGCGGACACGAGGCATGGTGGGTGGCATTGCTGTTGTTGTTTTTCGGTGACTCTCACATTTGTTGAGGCGGGTCGTCAAGGCATATAACAGTAAGTACCCCCGCCGTTCCTGGCCGAGGTGGGGGTCTAGTGTGGGCTAAGGGTGTCGCCGACCAGAGCTCTTGTTGGGCCAATCGGGTGGCGTACGGCTAGTCGGCGGATATCGTAGGGACGGGTGGAAATCGGCGATGTCAATTCATCGACGAATCTCGAGATATATCGGATTTGCACGTGCATGCAGCCAATCAGTGGGCGTGGATTACCATAATCTCAAATTTATACTTTTTATAAATCCACACCTGGGGCTGGAAACATTAATCACGTGTGTATGCACTCACTTCCTCGCCATAGTCTTCTCTGAAACGGTTGGAATATATCTTGGATGTTAAGTTGTGTAAGTGTTTCCCCATGACGATAGGGAAGAATCTTAGGTACTCTCCGTTGCCTTCATTCTCCTAGTTTCCCTCCATTACTACCCTCCCTTCAGTCGCCCTCCGTTGATCTTATCTTTTCAGTTTCCCTCTGTTACTATCCTCCCTTCAGTCGCCCTCCGTTGATCTTATCTTTTCAGTTTCCCTCCGTTACTATCCTCCCTTCAGTCATTGTGTCTGGATGTAGACTCGTGGAGAGCCATCTTTGCTTGCGGGTAGCGAAGGATCCGTCACGGGCTGCATCACGACTTCTACTTTCCCAAATATCCCCATCCACCCCTACGGGGCTTTAGCTCTCTAATATACTTGCAAGTTCCTCATATCAATGTTGTTAAGCCATAATAACTGGGTTTGCTAAGACAGTCGTAGAGTCACGTGGGATGTATATGCTGTTGTGAATCTACCACCCCAGACGTAGCCAATACTGCATCCTCTTACGACAATTAAATATAACCTATACTGTTATTATATGTCGTATGAATCCAAATCTGAACGCCTGCTAGCACTAGGCCAGCTGCTGAGACGCCAATCATAATCTCTAATCCACGAGAGTATAGCGGCAGGTCCTTTTCCTAGAAGTACTGAGTCCCATACACCAGCCTTGGGATAGCCGACATCACCTAGAGTCTATAAACCATAATTAACCTCAGCATATGTGTGCCGACTGTCCAGTAATGGGTTCAAGAACTCACGCTATACTGATACTCCTCTCTGCAGGATCGTGGCAGTTCAGCTGCAGCTATGTATTCTACACCGGGTGGTAGCCGACTGCAAATGCATTCACAGCTGTCTACAGACCCTAGCGGCTCCATTTGCCTACGTGTGACTGTGTTGCACGAGCTATTATTATAGTGGTGATATAGCAGGTTATTGCAATCATAACCACGAGGCCGCGCTGGTTCGTGTAATCACTAAAAGACGCGCAAAGAGGAAGACGATGGCAAGGGCGATGACGGGTCCAATGCAAGCAAGTACGTTGGCACTGGTATAGCCAAGGCCCATGCTAACTGTGGGAATTAGTCCATGGCTAAGCGCCTAGTTAAGAGCTATACATATATATCCCATGGCATTGCATGTATTGCATGTATCGGAATGGATATACGCTAACTATACGCGTATCTAGAATTTATACGCGTATAGATAAACTCTATTTGCGCGCTAGGCGCCTCATAGTTCAATGGAGTCGCATTTCACTTTGCGAGCGCGACATTGCTAGAATGACGCTCGCGGTTTCTCTGAAGCGGCGCAATCCTCGGTGCTATTGATGATGGAATTGATATTAGTTAACCTAGCAGACCGCTAGGTGTGTCCTGCTAATGAATTGCTGTCAGTTTAAGTAGCCATGGTATGGATAAGGTAGGGAGATCAGCTAGAACACCCAGCAATGCCATGGACCGAAGCTCTAGCGGCTCAATATTAACGGCTCGGGGTGATCTCGGTACATCTTGGCACTTATATGCGGAAACATCCACCTACCGGTCAGCACAAAACATTGATCCTAAACCCTTATACATCGACCCACTGTAGCCTACGCTATCGCTTTCCCTTCTAATGTTACACATGAACCCATATAAGAACAGTTGCCTAGTGCCAGCGCATGGCAACAGGGGTCTTTGGCGAGAGTTTTTAGCGTCTGCCAGGAGATATCTCCACGAGTACAAGTCATCGTACTTTGGGTCAATAATTGTTAAATGAATCCTCGATCGATTGAGCATGGGCCAATCGTAAATTCGGAACCCGAAAACCACTGCTTTATTAGCTCCACGCTCGCCATTTAACAATTATTGACCCAAAGTACGAGTAACCTAAGGTTATCTTAGGTACCTCTATTTAAAGCTACGTACTTATGCATAGATTCTAGAAGCTGGCTTAGGGTACAGACTGCCTCACTCCACCTCAAGGTTTCTCTATTTCGTGCCTGTACATCTAACATCAAAGACTTCCATGCTGAATGTGATGTTAAACTAGCCTAACCAAGGAGACCAAGTTGGCCCGAAGTATTTGCGGCCCGATAACGAGCGGGTACCGACTATACTAACGCTTTATCTTGGGTATCGGGGTACGAAACATGTCGTATGCAGGGAAGTATGCGGGGAAGTATGCAGGGAAGTACGTTTTGCGGAGAAGTTATTGACAGCCGTCAACCCCACAAATCCCACCCAGCGGGTAAGAAGCGCCCCTAGCTAACATTGATGCTTCCGCAAGACAACAACTACAAAATGTTCGCGTGACAGGGTATCTTGGTAATCCTAACCCTAACATCAAAGACTTCCATGCTGAATGTGATGTTAAACTAGCGTAACCAAGGAGGCCAAGCTGGCCCGAAATATTTGCGGTCCGATAACGAGCGGGTTGGTAATGGCACCATCTTATTCACCCTCATTTACACGCCAGAGCTGCTAACAGGACTCGGAATTAATTCGGGACAGGAAAGGCGATGTAGGCCGTCGCCTGTAGAGAGAGAGCGGGGTCTTGGATGGCTACGAGTGAAACTTCATGCTATATATTCCCACGTTCCTGCAGTTATAGTTTCCAGGCTCTCTCTCTAAGGCCTCTCTCACGCAGACGCTATCCTAGGTCGGCTTGCCTCCTCATACCACTGTATTAAGGATGATGAATTGCTCCACGACCCTCTCTCGGTAAGCCTGCTCTTCCACATACGTTTCTCCTATGGTATGCTAATATTCTTTAGGTTTTGCGCCAAGCTTGCAATCTTGGTGTTCGCTGTACTCCATGGATCAAACGCAGCTGCAGTGAGGGCTGCGGCCCCGAAGTGCGCCCCTGCTGTGTCTGGCGGTGCCTATCAGGTCACAGCAGACTGTATCGACACAACGTACAGCCTGGCATTTATCCATACCGAGACAGACGAGGCTACTCCCTACCCGCACCGTCGAATTCTTGGACAGTGGAACGGCACCGACGTCTACTTCAATATTTACCTTCCAACTAAGGAGACTTTTACTAGGCGGTTCTTCCAAGTACAATATCCTCTCCAAACCGAGCACGCTACGGAGGAAGACCTCGGCTTTGCCTTAGATAACGGTGCCTACTTCGTCCAGGCTAGAGGCAGCCACGGTTATCGCGGCGATGCCGCGACTGCAAAGTTTTCTAAAGAGGTAGCAAAGAGGTATTACGGCGATGCGACGAGTCCCATATACGGCTACGTCTTTGGGGGCAGTGGCGGCTCTCTTCTAGTGGCCGGTGCTATGGAGAACACGTTCGGAGTGTGGGAAGGCGCTGTCCCCGTCGTCCAGGCTATCCCAGTCTCCAATCCGTCCCTTATGGCTATCCGCGGACTTGCATCCCTCGTGCTAGAGCCACGGTTTACCGAGCTTGCTGACGCCGTCAGTCCCGGCGGCAGTGACCCATTCGCTGTGCTCAATTCGGTGCAAAAAGATATCTTTCTGGAGGCCACCAAGATGGGACTCCCACCTAGGGCCTGGGAAGATTACGAAGACGTGGCAGACAATGCCCTCCTTCTCCAAATGATGGGCGCCGTCCAGGGAAAGGATCCCTCCTACGTTGACGATTGGTGGAGCAAGGTGGGATACGCCGGCACCGAAGAGTCCGCACTGGGCGATATTCTCCGCGCAGCAACATTCGATCTCCGTACTTCCGTGGGGGAGATTAGGCGGGATGCAAAGGAAACCCCTGTTCAGATCTTCTTGCACGGTCCCATGACAGATCTCCCCACTGATGGAGCGGAGATCACCATGTACAGCAGCAACGGCACGGCAGTCGGCTCGCTATTGGGGACTGTTGATGGGACTGGCAATATCCTCGAGCTCAAGGCCGAAGAGAACACGGCCGAGATGCTTGGTGCGCTCGCGGAAGGAATGGAACTACGCATCGATAATAGGTTCTACATTTCCATGCTTACCATACATCGTCACCATATCCCGGACCGAGAGGGCTTCTATGGCCTCGACCAGTTCCGCGACAAGGGTGGTAACCCGATATATCCACAACGTGCAGTGAATATTCCAGCTTCCATCGCCAAGTCTGTTAGCGGCGGCAGCCTGCACACTGGCAACATCACTATGAAGGTCATCGTTGTCGACAACCTCCTAGATGCGCACGCTTTCCCCTGGCATGCCGACTGGTACCGCAGCGAGGTTGAGAAGCTGCTCGGCGACCGCGCTAAAGATAACTACCGGCTTTGGTATAATGATCATGCAGACCACTTCATGGGGCTTCTTGAACCACACAAGGCCAACCGCCTTGTCGAATTCGTGGGCATCTACCATCAGGCTTTGCTCGACCTTAGCGACTGGGTAGAAAAGGGTATTCCTGCCCCTGGAACGAGTGGTTACACGGTGAAGACCAGCCAGATCTATCTCGCCGATGGCGCTGCTGAACGGCAAGGCGTGCAGCCTTTGGTTAATCTGACCGCAAACGGTGCTGTTAGGATCGAGGTAACAACTGGCAAACCAGTTCACCTCAGTGCAACAATCGAGCTGCCACCTGGCGCTGGGAAGCTTGTACGCGTCGAATGGGACCCTGAAGGCACTGGAAACTTTGTTAGCGAGCCCTTCAAGGCCCGTGGCCCGACTATTTCCGCCAAAATTCTTACCAAGTACTCCCGCCCTGGGACTTATCTGCCTAACGTTCGTGTTACTTCTCACCGGAATGGTGATACCAAGACGCGCCATGTTCAGCTGATGAACTTAGGACGCGCGCGTGTTATAGTAAGTGAGAAGTCGAACAAGGCACACTGCAATTCGGCCTAGGATTCCAGGAACTGGCCTTGAACCTACATTCTCTATCACTTGGAACTTGGGATCGCATAGAGAGATAGTCGACTTAGTAAAAGACAAGAGATTAGTCGTTTCATTTCATTAACGTAACATATGGGGAATTCGGACATATGAGGTAGCCGGACAAAACATATATTATATCCTAGTTGACCTAGTCCTACGTGCCACACACTCCTCCAATTCTATGTCGCTTGAATCGTTCTCTACCTCTTCCTCGCCAACTTCTTCTTCTACTTCTTCAATTGGTCGTTTGCGTGGCCTTCCACGTGGTGTCCAAGCGAAGATGAGATTAGATGAGATTAGATTTGGGCTGTTTTAAGTTTAGGCACGGGCCACAATGTGTCTTTGGCACACGTTTGTAGGTAGGGCAGCTCCTGTCACCGGTGGAGCAAGACGACTGCGACTAAATGAACGAGAGTTATTTTTATTACTATACACTCGCTTTTGATATATATATAAGTGCTCTAGTAGCGCTTTAAACGCTTTATTATAGCATGCTATCACCTGGCTTTAGAGTTTAGATGGTTCTCCGAGTGCTGCTGTCTGTTGTTTATAAAGTTTCACCAGCTGGCGAACCCCAAGATCAAACATAACGTCCTCGCTGCCACCGGGTATACGGGCACCAGGAACTTCTCGGTAAATTTCTGACATACGTTAGTACTGGGTAAATGCTGCTAGGAGACAAAAGAAAAGGGATATTCTTACTCTCAACAAGCTCTCCTTGCCCAGTTCTGGTGTAACCGTTTCCTCCAAATAACAGCACAGCGCATCTGGCACACTCGTCAAATACCCTTCCAGCCTGTGCTTTCACCATTGCAGTTAGACCGCCTAATTTGAGATCCGCATCCGCCTTGCTCAGCTTGGTCATCTGGTACACAAATTGATCGACCCAAGCAGACTGACTCTCGAGCTCAGCGCCACACTTCGCAAGGCGATTTCTTACGACGGGTTGATCCATCAGAGTCTTTCCAAACGCCTCTCTTTTCAAGCAATACTCAAACGCAGCAGCCAGCGCCACTCGAGATTGACGTGTGACGCCAATTGCAATTGTCAAGCGCTCGTGGTTGAAGTTCGTCATCACGTACCTCATACCCAGACCCTCTTCACCAATCAGATTTTCGACGGGCACTTTAACATCATCAAGCTCGATGTAAGTAGTACCAGCGGATATCTGACCAGCAACTTTAATTCTCCGCATAGTAACTCCTGGGTAGCCCTTCAATGGGACTTGGATCATCGAGATGCCACCGGCGCCAGGGCCACCTGTTCGGACAGCCATAGCCGAATAGTCCGCCCAGATACCGTTGGTAATCCTATACATATGAGCAAATTGCGTATACCAGTAAAGAACGTGATAGTATACCATTTTTTGGTTCCATTGATAATGTAATGCTTGCCATCCTTGGTTTTGGTAGCGGTGGTTGTGATGTTAGCGACATCAGAGCCAGCATCAGGTTCTGTAATAGCGATACAAGTGCGTTTTCTCCCCGTCAGAAGGTCGGGAAGAAAGCGTTCCTGGAGCTGCGCATTGCCAAATTTGATGACAGGAGCAACACCAAAAGCCATTCCCACAGTCACGGACGCAGATGGACCGGCCAGTCCAGAACGCGCCATCTTCATAGAGAAAATATGTTAGCCGATGTCACCAACCTGCATCGCAGGATGGAGCAAATACCTCATCAACGTAGATTGCGGTGTGTAAATAATCCCAGTCTTCAACCTTGATTCCTCCGGGCATCTCGTGGATTCCCAGCTTCTTCAGCCACGCGACAGGAAGCGGCGCTGGAAGGTTGGGAATAAGAAAGTTGCTGTCCGCAAACTTCTTAAAGACATGCTCGGGGACAGTCTCTTCGCGTTCCCACTCCATCGCATGCTTGAGGAGGTTCTCCTCCATAAACTCGCGGCATGTCTTCTGCCATTTAAGATGCGACGGGCTGTAGTACGGTGACGGGAACCCGCTGAGGTACGGCGGCTCCGAGAAGGGGATTACGGCGCGGTCGGTGGAAGACATGGTAAATTACTTGATCTGATGTTCTATATGTCTTGATCGTATTTTGTGGCGTGGAACTATGCTTCATATATGAGTGATGTTGTCTGAGAGGCACCCGAGGCCTCGGTCGGTTAACCCGAACCCCTCCCCTCCTCAGTGGCCGTTTTAGATGCAGGTCGTCACATGCAGCCATGGATACAATTAACCGTCTATTTGTGCATAACGACGGAGCCTCCCATTGCCGAATTTATTAGAATAACCTTTTGATACACTCTTGGCACAGTTCGTGCAAAGCGAAGTCAACTCTGCCAAGAATAAACAGGGAGCTTGTTGAAGAGGTACGGATGGGAGATGAGAAACATTCAAGTCACGTGTGGAAACAGTGAGATAGGTTGTACTCTTTATCCAATTAAATAATACTAGGAAAGATTACATTCTATTATTCTATGGGAAAACTATATGCTATGAGATATCATAGTTTTGCTGTGCTCTTCTTCGAGGCATCTCTCAGATCTCGGCGTAGGATTTTCCCAGACGCATTCTTGGGAATTGCATCCACGAATACGACACCGCCTCTTAACTGCTTGTAACTGGCCACTTTAGATTTTACAAAAGACTTTATCTCTGCCTCAGAAATTTTCTTGCCCACAACTACAAATGCACGCGGCACTTCTGTTCCTTCTTGCTCGACGCCTATCACGGCTGCATCTAGAATGGTCGGGTGTGAGAGAAGGATACCTTCCAATTCCGCTGGTGCAACCTGAAGGCCCTTGTATTTGATGAGTTCCTATAAATGTCAGTATCTACTGTTACCTAGAGGGAATTGGAAAATATGCTATACCTTCTTCCGGTCCACGATATAGACTAAACCGTTACGGATCTCGGCCACGTCTCCGGTCAAAAACCACCCGTCAACAAATGCTTCTTTCGTTACCTTCGGGCTATTATGATACCCTTTGGTGACCACGGGACCTTTTACAAGAACTTCCCCACGCTGTCCGGCGGAGACATCCTTTCCATCGTCATCAACAAGTCTAAGAGTTCAAAGTTAACGTCGAAAGATAGAAAAGATCAAAACACTAACCTCAGCTGCATATTAGGAAGTATCAGGCTGACGCTTCCGGTATGGTCATTCTGATCCCAAGGCATTGCTGTCACACTACCAGTCGTCTCACTCAATCCCCAGGTCTGACTTATAAACGTCTTCCCCTTGCCCAACTTTTGACTCGCCGCCAGCTGCAGGTCTTTTCCCAGAGGCGCAGCCCCACTAATTGCAATTTCCAGACTTTCGAATTGGTCTGTTACCGCTGGCGATTTTGCAATTAGGAGATAAATAGGAGGGACGCTGAAGAAAAACGTGATCCGGTAGCGTTTGTTAAAGTCCAAAAACTTTTGAAAGTCAAACTTGGGCATCCAGTATACAGGACCACCCATGTAGAATGGGTTGATAAAATATCCCTGAACTCCAGCAATATGGGCGGCTGGTAGATGGGCGAGGGTCCTGTACTCGAAAGGGGTACCGCGCTTTTGGATATACTCTCTACCGATCTCTCCGGTAATGACGGCCGCCGATACTATATTTGAATGGGATAGGAGAACTCCTGTCCGACGACTAGTTAGCTCAAGTCAAAGAGGGATATGTGGGTTGGACAACCTTTTGGTGGCCCAGTTGTTCCTGACGAATAGAGCAAGCATACGAGGCTATTTTCAAGCTCCTCTTTGTTTGTTATTCTCTCCCAATCGAGTTTCTCAGTAGAGATGCAGTTTTGATTGTCACCAAGCGACGTTAGGCTCCATCCCGGGGTTGATTTCAAACACAACACCCGGTTTAGAGGCACACCGCACTGCTTCGCTGCTGCCACTGCGACATCCTGTGTATCGGGGCTGCACACTACCAAATTGCTGCCTCCTTGAGTAATCTGGCGCGCTAACTCGAGTGTCGTAAAGGACGAACTCGCAGCAGAGTATACGCCGCCTGCAGCAACAACTCCATAAAACAGAACTGGCAAAAGGGGCTGCCCAGATGAAATGCTCACGACAACATCTCGGCCGGAACCAGCTGCACCGATGCTGAATTTGTTTCTCAATCCATGAGCGATTCTATGGGTCAAGTCTCGCGCTTGAGATTTTGTGACTGAGTTGGCATCGTTGCCAGCTTCAATATGGATTTTGGTTTCCTCGGCTGCGTTACAATATTTTGAGTCTAACAGATATTAATTGTTTTGGTTCTGTGGAAGCGTAGATTTGGGAACATACCGAATAAGAGGGACAAGACATCTACGTCGGGCACGTTGTAATTTTGATTTGCCTGGTAAACCATAGTGAAAACTCTACGCTGGCTTGGAGATACTTTATGTATAACTTCTGATATCGAATAATTATATTCTAAAAATGGTGAAGGGACAGATAATCAATGATGACACTACGAAAATTGAGCAGATTCGAATGGATATCACGAAGCCTTCGATTGCTATGGCCGAGGCTTTGGACGGTAAACTAAAAGGGTAAAGTATGATACGGGGTGGCTAGGTGTGGGGAAAGAAACGCGGGGAACCTTGCAACTGTGGTAACCGAGGGCGAACAAATATACTGATTCAGCACGAACGTTGAAAGTTATGTTTAAGGTTGCATAAGATAAGAGAAGTCTTGCATTATGGCATGTTCGTACGTAGTACCTTGGGGGATATCGCTGATGTTCGTACCTCGTAGTATTCTGGTGTGTTGGCTTGTCTGAGGGTATTGGCCAATATTATCTCCAATGAAATAAGCCCAGGCACAGTTGCCACAACATACGTAGCACTGGGCTCATCTATCTAGATCGTTGACACAGGATTAATCCAACATTGCGACCAATAAATGATATAAAATGCCACGTCGTCGTGAAGTAACCTTATAACTACCTAGCTTTAACCCACAATAGAAAAACCATACGCCGAGAGCACTCCTATGCCATATTGTCCCAGCCCTAAGTTATAGTAACAATTTCACGGTCCACATCCTCCTGAATATAACCTGCCGCATCATGAAGAAGGGATAAAATCCGCCCAGGTTCGTTGTCATCATCCCCATGAACAACGCGCTTGATAACGGCATCGATGACATTAGAAACAAATTGTCCACCACTAAAGCGGCTCTTCAAAATGTAGAGTATCCTCATGAGGCTGCGCATTTCTTGTAGATCTATTGCCGAGTCACTAGGCTTCCTTGTATCTCCCAGCAATGTGAGTTTGAGGACGATCGGAAATGTGATATACGCTCCACTGTTACAATTAGCAATGTGCCACCTCCGGATGTGATAAAATGATTGCTCACAGTGCTAATGGGATACTATTGTTATCACCTTGAGATAACATGTCTTCAGCACTTCTGGCTATACGTGAGGCTGAATCCATAACCTCATGTACTGCACCTTCAATGAACTTGCTCGCCGGAAGGGCATAGTTGTAAGGGTTAAGGTGTGTGTAAGGAAAGTACAGCACTGCAATTACGGAACTATTATATAGCTTACATTAGCCATACCCAATCAAAGCTGGGATCGTCACAGCATTATCAACTTACTCTGAGATGATCTTTGATAATTGACAGGGAACATCGCACCGGTCAATGGACATCTTTCGAGATATATCGAGGGAAAATTCAAAGTCATCTCTCAATGCAGTCACCTCTGAATGAAACGATATAACCTCCATAATCTCGTTGACGTCGACATTACGACGCTTGTCATTGAATTTTGCGTATCCCAGTTTTCCTTGGAACATCATAATCCGCGCCATAACTCGACTAAGTTCACACTGCTTGATGAAGTTATCGATTGACAGCGTTTTGGAAATAGGGCTCATAAAACATGGCTCTGCTGACTCTACTCCAAAATCTTCCGGCGTAACAGTGATCTGAGTCAACGGTTCTGTGTGCAGCCGATTGATTCTCCGGAGAGCAAATGCGAGCATGGAGTCGCGAAGCTGACAGCACCACCATATAATTTTCCTTCGCCCAGGGCTGACGGATATATGAGCATAATCTAGCTCTTGCAAAATGGCTACTCGAGCATGTATAAACGCCTGATCGACCCAGTAGAAATTCGATTGCTCCTCGGCACTGAAAGGACTCCAGAAGCTAAGCAATATGGCTGCTCTGGCACGACTGATTGGGGATTCCTTAATGGATGCGTGGTATGTTTTCTAACGAAATACTGTTATTATACAGGCAATTTTTTTGGGATCGGAAGACGAAACTTACTCTAGCTGCTTCGAAAAGATGGCTATGGCACTCGATTATTGAAGCATAGTTTGTTTTGCAAATTTGCTCGTAGTTGAGATGCTAATATCGCCGTTAGCACCCGCTGATAGAACTTACACGCCCTGATTATGGAGTGGAATTACCATTGCGCCCGCAAATATCATGGCCTGAAACTCAACCAAGGTGATACTTTTCAAGAATGCCATGTCACCTCTTTGGTAGTAGGCGTTGTGAAACTCAACTTCATCAAAGACTGGGCAGAGGGGTTGGACGTGCTTGAAATAGAGAATAATAAGCTCATCGCGAAAGGATTTGGGAGGGAGGTCAAAAGAGTTCTCTTGACTTAAATTTTCCGCTTCACTGATTCCGGGCAAAATGTCTACAATCAGTTGCTCCTGACCTGAATCATATGCCATCCCTTGGGACACGGAACCCCTCGGTCTCTGTTTGGCGTTGTACATCATATTGGGTTGCGATTCAGCAGCAGTTTGCCCTTCCTGAACGATGCCGCTGCTGAGTTCATCCCATAAACCCCAATACCAGGACGCAAGTTCGTCCCACGGGCCTCTCTTTCCAGCATCTTCACCTTCTGCGAATCTCTCCGCCGCCGCGAGGGCCTCCTCAAGGGACTTACTGGCCATGAAGAGCTATTGTTCGCAAAAGATATAGGAAATCTAGAAGCACGTTTGTGAAGATGTAAGTTGAGCATACTCGGACTTCATTTTGCGGGGCTTACCTGTCTGCAAGATAGTGGGGACCGTTAGTGGTTAGCGGTCCGTGAACACCTGACGAATGGGTAAAACGAAGACTGAGCTATAACTTTAGAAGGTTGGACAAAAACAAGAACTCTAGTCGGTGCATCAAACAACGTGTTGCTGCTGACTTGACTCTTTAACGTCGAGTCAGTGTAGGTCGGTCAATGGCGTTGCCGCACACACCCCTGTATTCTTTGGCCCCCCGTAAGTTGGCACATGTTCCTTAATTCGAGGAGCAAAGTCAGTACCTATTTGCCTAATGGAGCCACTCCGCCGGCTAAAGTTGCAGCATTTTCGACTGCCCTAGTGATGCATGGGAGACTTCATCATGCATATACTACTAATTATAGGTAATCAGAAGCGAAAGGGCCACTGAGAGGTGAAGTCTGGTTTATTGCTAAGGGGTGGGTCTGCCCAAGTATGTGGGTTTAGCAACATATGGGGCCGAGATAAGTCCGTGCACCATCTAGTGGGGCTGGTCCTATTCTTAATTCCTTCGGCAACATTATCTCCGTACCCCTGGTTTTACAGATTCGATGGTTCTCAGTCCCACGGCCGACGCCGGTCAAATGCAATGCCTCCCAACTCGTTTGTTACCGATTATATACTGCCCCCACGTTATAGAGCAATCATCAGCCCCAGCATGCCTAGAGCACCAGAAAGTCCAACAATAGCTGCTGTCGGACGAGAAGCCAGAGCTTCGGAAGTGCTGGTGCCGCCACCGCTATCGCCTCCTATTTTTGCGTCTGCTCCCCCAGCACCGTCAGAGCCAGTGACATCATTGGTTGGGAGAGGGGTGCAGCCGGTGGTAGCGTGAGTTTGGACGCTCAAGACGTAGTTCTTGATTTCAGGAGAGAGGTCATTGTACCACGATGGAGTCTGACCAGCCTTGAACGCGCTCGCAATTGAGCTGCGAGCACCGGCATTTCCGAGTTGACCAAGGACAGTGCCAGGAAGAGCAGTGAGCATGGCCCGCGCGAGTGTGGCATCCGGCGGGTCGAATCCTCCGATGCATGTTGGCATGGTAGTTGCGACTTGAACGGTTCCAGTGATAGATGCTTTGGATGATAATGCAGCACTTGGGATATTGTTAGTTCATTTTTTTCTACAGCGGGGAGAGTACGTACACTAATTGTGACATGGCATCGGGCGCATCAGAAGCAGAAGAGCCTTCGTTTTGTCTTCTTTGATTTTTGGACACTGCATCGGTGATCAGAGATACCTTGGATGATAACCGAGCACTTTGAGAGATTATCAGTTGGTTTCATCTGAAGCGCACAGAATACATACACTAATTGTGCCATGGCGTCGCGAGCTTCTTGTATTCCATCATTCTGGGCCACTACATGTGCGATGAACATGAGCATCAAGAGACACAGTGCCTTGGACCACATGATAGGCGATGTCGAGTAGGTAATCCAGAAGGATATCACAACAATGTATAGTCCACTGACTTAGAAGAATAGAAGGTAAGAAAAGTTGATGCTATGGTCGCCAACATGATTGACGTACGTGAGGATTATGTGTGCATTATTAAAGCTCAGCAATCTTCAGTTCAAAAACCAATTACCACCAATTCGGCTTTGTAGAGAGCTTTCCATGTGCACTACCAATTCAGCAACTAAGCCTACCCGAGGTTATAGAAGTAACAGATCATGCGGGGTCTGCAGATGTTCCTGTTTTTAGTCGCATTGCTTGGATATGCCTTTGATATTTAATTTACACATCGGTTAACAACAAGAATCATTCACCATGTTAACAGCGGGAGTTCAAGGCACGGTCCCTTATTCAGCTGTCACTTACCCCGTTGCGAAACTGCCCTGTGGGGTACTACGCTGGACACCACGCGAATGACCCCTCTTGCCTGTACCCCGCATATGCAGCAGTAAATCGGCTAACCCCGCAGTTCTTACCCGAGACCCCTGTGTGCGGAGTTAGCTCTATCAAGATCGCGTGCTAGTTGGGAAGCTGGGCCTTAACTCAGTTAGTCCTGAAAGTTATAAGTAATCTGAGAATATCTATTAAAAATGGAATTTCACAGTCAGCTCAACCCAGACCCAGTCCAATCCATCAATTGCAGAACAGCCCCGTAGACAAGCCAAATAGCCAACATGCGTTTCTTCAGCTTCGTTCCTCTCCTCGTCCTAGCTCCTTTTGCCTTCGCCTCCCCGACAGCAGGCTCCCAATCGGATGTGGCAGATGCTCCCATGGAATTGACTGAGAGAGCCACCGACCTAAGTGGCCTTATCGGAACACTCACTAAGGATCTCGGTGCCATTACCTCGCTACTGAACCCGCAAACCTTCAGGAACATTGAGACCATCGTCACCAACGTGGCATTTCTCCTCGATGACAAGACTACAAACCAGACCAAGGCGTTGATTGGCACTGCTGATAGCCTCCTCTCTGGCCCTCTGCTGGGATCTATCACTGGGCTCGTTACACCCGACTTCATCAAGAAGATTAGCGGCCTTATCAACAACGCAAATAACCTATTGACTCCTACATTCGTCAAGCAGACAACTGGCTTAATCAACGACGTTGCTCCCGTAAGTCTCAGCCCTTAGTTCTTGGTGCATAGTTTATTGCTAACATTCCATAGTTGATCTCAGCTGTCGCTCAACTAATTGGCGGTCTTCTCTCCGCCATTCTCGGCGGATAGAGTACCGATGACATGGTGTGTGGAAGATTTATGATGAGATAATGGTTGGCATGGGCCATGGTACGATGCGAGATGCCGGGGCCCCATTCTCTTTGGAGGAGCATACTCCATAGTATATAAGTCAATAGTTTGGGCAGATACAACTGGCTATATAATACAAACACTGTCACTTTAATAATTCGTCATCTGTTGCGGGCAAAAAATATATGATATCAAATGCCTTTGCATATGAGAGCAAACGTAGCTACTCCCAATAAAATCCCTGGCTGTTATGGATATAAATTATATTAATCACTTGAACCAACCTTGCATTTTAACGAAGATTCTTCAAGTTACAAGCGACTGATGTAAACAATTGGGTATCGATTTATCATCAAAATATCTCTATATAATACTATATATGTATTCCTATTCCCGCGCGGCAAAACTAAAAAAATATAATTTGAAGTAACCCCATAAAGGAAAAAGGGGCTAAGAACGCTCGACTAAGCCATATTTTTCATTCTCCGGCGCATGTCCTTCATATAGTACTTCATCGGATACGTTCGAATGAACATTGGTAGCTGAGGGTACACTGATTTGGTAACCCCCATCAAAACCCTGTAGGTCCTTCGACGCGATTTTGAAGTCTTGAGTCCATATGCGTCGCGCATGTGCGGCGGCAGCCATTCTGCAGTCATTAGACGCAGTGCAGGCATGTTGATCTTGGCCCACAACGGCAGCTCCTTGTTCCAGAGCAGGTCCTTGCCGACATTGATCGCGTGAGGCGAGATCTCAAAGCTTGCGATACTGCGGTCCCAGTACTCCCAAAATGCTTTGCGGTCCACGGGCCACATCTCTGGAGGCACTCGCAGTGTCGTGGCCAGAACGGCGTACTCCTGGTAGATCTCGTCGGCCTTAGCGTCGTCAAATTTCCCAAAAACCTTTTCAGTGATGTCGAGCCCCACGGCGTACAGTGTCGATGCAACCCAAAGTTGAAGGTCGACATTGTCTGCGGAGTAAGTTGCCCCCTGGACCGGGACATGAGCCCGGTGGACCATGTCGATAATAGTTTTTCTCTCGTCCACAGTACCAAAGGCCATGCAGTAAACATACGTCATGGTGGTCCGCAGACGGTCCACAGGTCGGTACGCGAAGTTGCTGTGCTCATTGACTCCTTGACCCACACCGGGGTTGGCGACTTGCAACAGGATCGCGGCTGCCCCGCCAGCAAGAAGAATCGCCTCTCGGACCACTTTTTGCATCTCGTTGGGATGAAATGATGGAGACAATGGGTCTGGTCTCTTTGGGATCTTGCAACTTGCCAGGCTTTGCTTCTCGGGGTTCTCAGGGGTCAATGTTCTGCTGTCTAAGGCATCGCTAGGTGCTAAGGCGCCTTTCTCATTGACGCTATCTGCAGGGCCTGGGGCCGGTAACACGTCGGTCGTCATTGCGTGGTAGGTTGTTTGAGCTTGCACACAGATGTATGATTTTGAAATAGGAGTCGGTCGTTGGCGGTTGAAAGGGAGTTGAGAACGGCATCATTTTACAGGAACACACTCACATTAGTTATATACACAGGGCAATTAGAAATTACAATGGACTATAAGGCTATGAAACTATCATTGCGGCAGCATTCGGTAGGCGCCGGTAAATTCTGCTTGGGATGGTATGCTTTCCATTCTGAGACGCGCATGTGGTCAAGGCGTCCCGTACATACAGTAGTGCACCGCATTAAGGATCCTCAGTGGGGGTTAACCGGACCCCGCATTGCATGTGGATAGCGAGTCCTGCCAGTGAAGCTCCTAACCGAACCCCGCATTATTGGTACGTACCAAATATGGGGTAAATTGCATCAAAAGGCTTAATGCTATTGTTGATCCTACCATGCCGAAGTAAATGTCCGTGCGTGCGTGGGGGAGGTGTCAGAAGGTGGGGAAAACTAACATTATCAAAATGTATCAAAATAGGACTGTGTCACGGCATTATTGCAGGGTTTTGCAATTTTTACCTTCGTTCTATCCCATATTTTGTGTAATTTTGCTATCCCGTGCTTAATAGCTCTTGTGCAAATTTCATAGAAGCTGGACCACCCAGAAAATAGTCTCAAGCTGAGACGTCTCGCTTGGATTGCAGTCCTAGGCTGGGAAAGCTCTTACAATGGGCAAAACTAGGGAAAACTCGATTGAGAAAAAGCCAACTCATATAATCGGCGCCAATCGCCCAGACTTTACCGCCGGTCACCGTGCTGGCAAAGAAAAGGCCAGTAGGGGAAGCTTTGAGCAGATTGAAAATGCCGGGGTGACGGGTGAGGATTCTACTCCTGTCAAGAAACGGGGATACTTTGCGAGATTCTGGAGCCACTATAAGCGGTGGTGGTGCTACTATGGGTTAGGGGGTGTTATATTTTTGGCAATCTTCCTCCCAATATTGTGAGTCTCGTAACGTTGTCATATCCTGCTTCAGAAGCAACAGGGCAAATTTTACTGCTCTATCTTACGGTTCCCTTTACGAGCGGCCAAAGACTGACGACAAAGCAGTTTCCTAGTCGTATTCCCAGCAATTGCCCAGAGGATGGTCAATGATGCGAATCTTCCCATTTACTCAGCGAGCATCACAAACCCAACACCAGAGAGTGTTCAGTACTCCCTCTTCGCTGGTCTCAGTGTTCCGAAACCATTCACAGTTAAGCTCAAACCAATCGTGCTCAACTTGTTTGTCGATCAGAATCCACCAAACCGCAATCCTTATATCTCAGTCAAGCTACCGGAACAAAATCTGAGGGGTGATGCGAGTATAACCGTCACCAACCAGACAACTAATATTTTGGACCAAGAGATATTCGGAACCTTTTTGCACAGTGCGGTTTATCAAGAAAACTTCATTCTTTCAGCTTCGGGAGAGACGGACGCTTACTTGGGTAAGCTGAAGGCGCATATCCGCCTTGACAAAAAGGTAGAACTGAAAGGTCAGAGCTCCTAATTAACACGCCTCTCAAACACGGTATAATATAGACGTTTACTAAAACTAATTAGGTCTCAACAAGTTGAAAGGCTTTGGTATTGAGAGTGCTCGTGCTGTCTTGCCCGCCGAGGAAGATGGGACAAATCTTATTGCCGATCTGAGCATACCCAACGCATCTTTGGTATCTTTTGAACTTGTATGTGATCTTTGGTCCCACTTGGCGCGCTATTTGAGTAACATTATATCAAGGGGAATGTGACACTAAACATTATGGTTGGCGGAATTCTTCTTGGCAACGCCACGATGCATAATGTTTATCTCGTTCCTGGGAACAACACCGTCCCCGCTCGAGGAGTCGTGAATTTGAAGACGGCTATTATGAATCTACCCGCGATTCTGTCATCTCAAGTCGGCGCTCTCGCAAAGGGAAACATCGAAATGTCGGCATCTGGAAACTCAACGATCTACAATGGTCAACACATTGAATATTACGAGAAGGTCCTTAATAAATTGACGTTGACGACACAGATGCCATTAATTTCCATTTTAATGGACAGTCTTCAAGGAGTATTAGGTGGCGAGGGAGGTCCAGCCTTACCTTTCGAATCGGGGATGAATGTGTCAAGCATTATCCCGCTCTTGAAGAATCTAACGGACATGGCCGGGTTTAAATCATAACGCCATAGCATTTTAATATTGTTTTGTCGTCGAGCTGAATAACTAGGTCATCCAATTTGCCGTTGGAGATACCCGTAGTTGTTACTACGTATTTATATAATTTTCATAGCGAAACAACAGTCTTGATCTTTCCATCATGTGTATAACTGATTGAGTAATGGATATGGGAACTTTTGTCCAGTCTGTAATTGCCGAGGTTATGCTTTGGAATAATACTCCAGTTGATAATTAAGAACCGAGAGCATGGTTAGTCCAACGCTGCACCTAGCAAGGTATAATAAAGGATCCGCACTGTAGGGCAAAACACACATGTGCGTACATTGCTCCGCGGAGTGATGCGTGTTAATACTATATTTACTCCTTGTGTCCCTCATAAAATTTGTATCTACACCACCACAGGATATCATTGCGTGCGGGAATACTCCTTGACTCACTAGAAGTAGGCTCGGCATTCTACTATGTCTAAAGTATTTTCTTGGGGCGATGTTGCATCGCATAGCAAGTCTGATGATATTTGGATTATCATTAATAACAACGTCTTTGACGTAACAAACTTTCAAGAGACGCATCCAGGCGGTAAAAGGGGTATGAAATCCTTGGCATATCCTCTCATGTTGGACAGGCCCCCGCTAAATTCTCCTCTGATAGTCATGCAGACCGTTGGCGGCAAAGATGCCACAAAGAAGTTTCAAAAATATCATAGAGAGGCAATCTTGAATAAATATAGGGAGGAACTACAGATCGGAAGCGTTGAAGTCGAGGCGAAACCCAAATCGTCGTCGCTATTCTCATTTATGCGGAAGAGCTAGCTATATGTGTTTTACGACTTCAACCCGTACCAAAACCCCAATCGTTGGGAAGGAGTGTATCTTCAGAGTTACGGTACTATTTTCTCAGCGCTTTCTGCGAGGGCTCATCGGGGGGCGGCAATAAATGTCTGCCCTATTGTCACTAGTGAATGGGCTATGTGTTGCATGTTGCATAAGGACTGCCAGCTCATGAGCCGGCTCAGGTCACGGTTAGGCAGGAGCATATATGTCAAGATACTCAAACTCCTAAATTTTAACATGTCTCAATCAAACTCATGCAAACATGTTGCATTCCGACCATGAACGAAGCAGGTTCACGAACTGACTAACTAGCCTAACCGCAAGTTGATCAGTTTTGTGAGAATGGGCCGGGCCGACCGTGAGCTAAAAGTATATTTATAGTATGATAACGACTGTAGTGGGGACCGTCCCGATCGGCAACGCGCGTGGGGAACTGGGTGTCAGGAGCAATATTATGTGTGCAGTAGCGGAGGGCCGTCACTCTATATACCCCATGCAGAAGAGTGAATAGAAGGAACTCAAACCTTTCAAATTTTACGTCGGCCTTCAGCAGTCAACGCTATACAATAAATTACGCGGTTGAGATTCACGTCAGCGACAATTATGAGCAGATACAACCTTGCCATCGGGCATTGTTCTCATGTGTCTGTTCGAGTTAGTATGATGTGAGTCTCAGATGCACATGCTATTCAGTCGGTCTCATCAAATGGAACACACAGAGGCCGAAGAGGGCTCGTTTTTACTTAAGTCCAAGGTTCCTCTCACGTGCGATAATAATAAGAGCATTTTATTCAAAACAGGCAAAGACTGACATTTAACACGAGTATCACAAAAGGCCCCATTCAGCGCGTCGGTGACTCGAAATTTAGCAAAAGGAGAGGCGCAAATCTGCCTATCTTACCCGATAGCGTAGCCTTAAAAGCTAGACACAATTTGGTCAGTGGCAATAGCAGAAATGCCGTCCAGGACTTTGCTCTTGATAATTTCCTCGAGCCGCTCTTGAGTAATCATCCCAATTCCTAGCCACTCGTTATCAGTCTCCTCAAAAGCCACTTTGTATTTGCCGCTCCATATTGCTCCTGCCATTACTGTAGATACCGCCTCCATAGTCAGTTGACCACTCTTCAACATATTTAGACCTTTTTCGAATATGACATCGCCGTCCTCCTCACGGACTGTCCAGGACTGAGGCTTAGAATCGTACTTTTTCACAATCTCAAAAGCCATTTTCTGCGTGATGAGCATAGCATGAACTTGAATGGAATGGTCGATGACTCGTCCTGGCTGCTTGAGAACGCCAGCAATAGCTTTCGCAGTGGTGTAAAATTCCGAGGTGCTAAATGGGACCCCGCCTCCATTTACAATCTCAATCTTGCGATTTTGAAGGTCAAGCACAAATGGCAAATCGAATACATACTCGAGAAATCCACCACAGGCGACGATAGTCCAGTTGATCTTATCAGACCTCGCTCGAAGATAATTTTCAATCTCCAACACATCTGTATATGGCGGTAACAATCGTACTTCAGGGCTCTTTAGACTCATCGCGTAATCGGCCGGAATAAAGTGCCTGACTCCAGCGGCAATAGCTGCATCAATAAGGGGCTTCTGGCTTGCGATAGCTGTGCCAGCAACCGTGGAAACAACGGCATTATGGCCTTGGAGTGCCTGCTGAAGGGACTCTTGAGAACTATAATCCACTTCGCGAACCTCAACCCCAGTTGGTAGGTCCTTTAACGAGGATGCGGATCGTGTCAAGACTGTGGGTTTAAAGCCCGCCTTGAGAAGTTCGACAAGGACAACAGAGCCAAGTCGGCCTTTCTATATAGAATTTTAGCATGCAGATCAAAATATGTAGATATTTGCTGACGCAATACATACACCGGCCAGTGCGACCTTGGTGATATTAGAAGCGTTGGTCATGGTGTGCACTTTTGAGATATTGGAGGATTTGAAGGTGGTCGGTAAATATTCACAATTTAATGGTCAAGTAAGGGCATTATCAAATATTATACACTTCGTTTGTGGTGATGTAGAATACTCTCTATATTACGCTTACAGAATCTTCTAGAACAATTATAGGAAATACCAATCAAAATCAATGACCAGCCTATATGAGGACCGTTTATTGATTTGGGATCCTTCATGCATTTGATCCTTTATGTAACTGACACGTGTTATGCAGTAACCAGGGTAAAGATCCTACAGTTCCTACATGTGAGTTTGTAAGAGACCGCCCTCTTACTAACTGTGCTTTTCCTTGATTCCGTAGGTACTTTTTACCGACGATATCGACACTCTGCACACATATCAAATTGTAAATAGTTGCATCAACTTAACCTGCATGTGTGTGCCAGCATCCGCATTTAACCTCGCGATTTGGGATAATATATTTAACTGGCACTGTGCGATGTATGTTAGGATCTAAACAAAGCAGGATGAAAGCCTTACGTTTGTAGGTACAAAGTTGGTGGACATCAAATTATACCGCGAATGAACGACTAACTTACACGGAAATTTTATCTTTTGGGTACTGTTAACGTCCATCCACACGTAGCGAGAAGCCAACTGTGCCGAGAAAAATAATAGGTACTTTGACCTCAAACCATCTCAAAATCTGTACACGCATCGACATCTCCTATATTCCTGCGTAAGCTCTAGTCCGTGACTACTCCTGAACACTCTAAACCCCTATTTCTACAAAATCGCGTTCGCATCGTCGCCCTCACACCTGATTTACAGAGAGTGTCCTTTCGTACCGAAATAGAGGTTTTTCTACCACAGCTCCACCATCGAGCTCTTACTACCCCTTATACATACAAGGGGTCTTACTTGGACTCTTACAGCGTCGTCCGCCACGTGGGAGATCGTCACGAGCCTTGTGGCTGCTGTGCTTGTAAATTCATGCATGGTCGCCGCCCAAAATTAATACCTCGAGTTAAGCGGCTAACAGATTTTTGGATACCATTACAAGACCCCCACGTCCTACAATATAATTCCGCTTACGTCATCACTTGGCATGGCTGTAGGTGATCATGACTGTGGCTGACGCGAGGCTGAACTGCGCCATGCGTGGCCTTGGCAGCGGTGCGGACCGGAGTCCCTGCCTTAATCGCCTACACTCTGTGAGAGCTGCTGAGGATAGCAAGGGTGGAAGTCCACTATGTACAACCTAGTCTCGCCCGTCTGCTAATCCTCTGCCGCTCAAAACCCTGGTAAAGGCTGCGCTCGACAAGGAACCTCCGAATCAAGATGGCCGCCAGAAAGAAGGGCCCTGTTTTCCGCGTCACTGGTCTCCCAGCCTCGCAGCTTGACGACGAGCTCAACGAAACCTTGAAGGCTGCCATCAACGACAACCTGGCGAGGGGCGAACAATGGAACGCAGCTGTTGTGCCCTCCTGCTACGACAATGACGAAAGGGTCGCGCTGGTTGAGTTCCACGGCGGAGTGCCTGCATTCCTGTCCGAGCTGATGGCCAACCCGCTGGGCGACTGGGAGGTTAAGATGGCTGACACGGATATTAATTTCGATCAACACTTCTTTGGGTTCACCCAGCTGTACAACCCAAATCCAGGCTCGCCGGCTACCGCTGAGTAGGTAATATTTCTCCCCCAGGGAATATATGTCTGACCTATCGTGTAGTATAATCGCTATAACAGGCCTCGACGGACACGCATATGGCTCGTGGAGGGGGAAAAACTGTGGGCGGATGTGGCTGCGCGACTTCCTGTCTAAGGACCTGCCATGCTGCCGCACGATGATCTACGGCTACAACTCGAAGCTGTTAACGCATGGAGTCGACACGATCATGGACTACAGCCGAGGGTTGATAGAGGAGCTTAAGAAAGTCAGGAATACAGAGGAGGTAAGCGCCGTTACAGAGTGGCTCTAGAGAAGCAGCATTAGCCTAACGGGTTCATTCCACTAGCTAAGAAAGCGGCCCCTGTTCTTTATCGCGCATAGCTTTGGTGGTATTATCCTCGCTCACGTAAGTCGGCTGCTACAATTTTTTTGTATAAAGCTAAGTAGTAGAATAGTCCCTTATCAAGGCAGTCCAGACAGACGAAGACGACCACCCAACAATAGCGTCTCTGTATAGAGCTACATATGGCATGCTTCTGTTTGGAATCCCACATAAGGGCCTAGTAGTAGACGATATCCAGAAGATGGTGGCAGGGCAGGAAAGTCATCCACGGAGTGCACTGCTCGAGCAGATAAGGAGTAAATCTGATCTGCTAGCGTTTCAGCTAGACGATTTCAGGAACCTTATCCGAGACCGAAAGGTCGTAAGCTTCTATGAGATGGGCCAGACAAGACAGCTTGAGTTTGTATGATGCTCAAAAGCTAATTTGGCAGTTGCAGATCGCTAATTGTGTGTAACAGGACAGTGAAAGCAAACGCTGGGAAAGGACCGGCGACTTTGTTACAGCAGTAGATGCCGACTCAGCTCTTCTCCAGCTGCCAGACTCAATGGAGGACAAGATCCCTCTAGATGCCGACCACTCGATGATTGTCAAGTTTGACAATAAGAACGATCGAGGCTACACTAGTGCGCGGGATAAGCTTAGACAGTTTGAGCAGGACGCCCCTAGCGTAGTCGCAGCTCGGTTCAAACGGCTCAGGAAGGAGATCCAAAATTCTCTAACAGGTGAACACACGATGAATTGCTTATCTTTAGCCATACACTAATCACTTCTTGCAAGAAAACGAGCAGAGTCGAAGCTGCATACAGGACCTACGGACAACAGATCCCCGAGAGGACAAGAGGCGGATCGAGGACACAAAAGGCGGCCTGCTGCGAGACTCTTACCAGTGGATCTTCAAACATGCCGACTTTTACAGCTGGCGTAATAACGAACAGGGTCGAGTGCTGTGGATCAAAGGAGATCCCGGCAAAGGCAAGACAATGCTGCTGTGCGGTATCATCGACGAGATGAGCGCCTCGACGAGCGTTGAAGACAAGAGCGCAACCACGCTACTGTCATTTTTCTTCTGCCAGGCCACCGACTCTCGCATTAACAATGCGGCCGCTGTGCTCCGCGGCCTCATTTACCTACTCATCAACCAGCAGCCATCGCTTCTCTCGCATGTGCGGAAAAAGTACGATCACGCTGGCAAAGCCCTCTTTGAGGATGCAAATGCGTGGGTTGCGTTATCTGATATTTTCACCAGTATTCTGCAAGATCCGGGCTTGGGCACCACCTACTTGATCATTGATGCGCTTGACGAATGCGTAACAGACTTGCCCAAACTATTAGAGTTTATTGCCGAAAGGTCGGTCGTATCTCCTTGCATCAAATGGGTCATATCTAGCCGTAACTGGCCGGACATCGAAGAACGACTAGAAGGAGACGGGCAAAAGATGACGTTATGCCTTGAGCTGAACCCCGAGTCTGTTTCTGCGGCTGTTAGTACCTATATTGAGTACAAGACACATCAGCTTGCAGTTAAAAAGAAGTACGACGCTAGAACCCGCGAAGCCGTGCTACAGCATCTAGTCTTAAACGCAAATGATACCTTCCTCTGGGTAGCTTTGGTCTGTGAAAATCTCCTGAATGTACCACGGTGGAAGACTCTTACAAAGTTGAACGAATTCCCACCTGGGCTTGATTCGCTTTATCAGCGAATAGTAAGTCAAATCTATAACTCGGACGATGCAGATCTCTGTAAGCAGATTCTTGCTATTACATCAACAGTGTATCGACCTATTACTTTAACGCAGATTTCTTATTTGATTAAGACGCTCGAGGATATGACCGATGACCACAAGTCTTTGGCAGCAATTATAGGACTTTGTGGCTCACTTTTAACCCTTCGAGAAAGCACTATCTACTTTGTCCATCAATCGGCTAAGGACTTTTTACTCAAAAAAGCATCTGATAATATTTTTCCTTCTGGTGTAAGCGACGTACACTACACTATCTTCTCGCGCTCGCTACAAGTTATGTACGGGACACTACGACGGGATGTGTATAGCCTGAGCGCTCCCGCAATTTCTATCGACCAAGTGAAGCTGCCTAACCCCGATCCACTAGCCGCAGCACAGTACTCTTGTCTCTACTGGGCGGACCATGTGATCGATTGTGATGTTGGAGGGAACACGATTAATGACCTCAAGGACGGTGGCTCAGTCTATAACTTTTTAAGGACGAGCTATCTATACTGGCTTGAGGCGCTTAGCCTAATGAAGAGTCTACCAGATGGCATCGTTATAATTATGAAGCTCGAGAACTGGCTTCAAGTAAGTTATGCTACTTTTTTTTGAGGATGTTACTAGAGACAGCCCTACTAATCTAACAAGGCCGATAAGAGTCCCGATTTACATGCGTTTATACATGATGCGAGGCGATTCGCCGTATACAACCGGTCAATTATTGAACAGACACCCCTTCAATCATATTGTTCAGCCCTTATCTTCGCCCCAGAGAAGAGTATTATTCGAGAAACATTTGAGGAGTGTATCCCTACTTGGATAGAAAGAAAGCCAAGAGTTCAAACGTACTGGAGTGCGGAACTCCAGACGCTCGAGGGCCACTTTTATCAAGTC
The DNA here is from genome assembly GCA_000750745.1 of Pseudogymnoascus sp. VKM F-4281 (FW-2241). Classification (NCBI taxonomy): domain Eukaryota; kingdom Fungi; phylum Ascomycota; class Leotiomycetes; order Thelebolales; family Thelebolaceae; genus Pseudogymnoascus; species Pseudogymnoascus sp. VKM F-4281 (FW-2241). The sequence continues at coordinate 31,613 of JPJV01002030.1, forward strand.
ACTTCAGTCGCCTTCTCACCTGACAGCAAGCAGGTCGTCTCGGGCTCTGGGGATAACACAGTGCGGCTCTGGGATGTGACGACAGGATCGCCGCTCCAGACGCTCGAGGGCCACTTGGATTCAGTCAGTTCAGTCGCCTTCTCACCTGACGGCAAGCAGGTTGTCTCGGGCTC
>JPJV01002037.1:0-12382 GCA_000750745.1 Pseudogymnoascus sp. VKM F-4281 (FW-2241)
GCCCCCCCCCCAAGCCACTCATCACCAGACCGATAGGTACTGTACAGGACAATATCAATTCATCCGGCCCCCATGCATCTCTGCAGCGCACCGAGCCGGGATCATGAGACAAAGAAGTGGTATCCCTCACTTCGCTCTCACGCCGCAACTCGCAATATCGCCGCTCCCTACCCAGCGCTACGGTATAGTATGGTATGTGCGCTTCCCCGATGTTTCCAGCCCCAGGCGCTGGAGCGATTGCTGGACAAAAGAATCCCCGGCGCTGCGTTTCGAACTTTACTTTATTCCCCCCTCCAACCCCACTCCGTCGCAGACCCCCATCTCGTGTTCTGGGGAACATATATATTAGACGGAGCGAACGGGTGGGCTGCGTGCATGGCGCTTGCGCCTCTAGATGCGGATTTGTGGAGGGCGTGTGCGCGCTGCGACGCTGATGTGAGGGTGAGTAGAACATGTTCTGCATTTCATGTATGTACTGTACCTTAGGAGCGAAGGCTGAGGGGGTCTGAGGGGACCTCGGTGGTACTCCGGGGTTCGCGAAACGGTGAGCGCGGTCAGATAGCGGAGGTACGGTGGATGCAGTTAGCACGTGGCGAATGATGCTGTGCCTGGCGCTAGAAGACGGCTGAGTGATGAAGGAAGGGTAGGAGCTGATGAGAGAATAGTTAGCTGCGGGTCAGTGGCTGAGAAAGCGAGTCTGGCGATTTGATGTTGCGATGCGTGAGGTACCGTGGTATACAAGTCAAAGACTTCGCTGTTGTCTGTGCTGGTGTTCGTAAGACTGCACCAGAAGGATTTCCAGGTAGGATGTAAGATTAATTTGGTAAAATGAGTTCACGTAGTTTGCTGGAGTGGTTCCCCCTTGCAGTCTCGAAAGGGAAGGGCAATCTGATATCCTGGCCAAGGTGCTCGTTCGGTTACCGCATCCGATCATATTGAATCCACCCGCAATTTGTCCCTCGCGTCGTGATACTGAGTATACATATCTTTATTGTGCAGTTCCTCAATCAGAATCTGTCTTACTCACGGCTAACTTCATTCTACAAAACACAAAACAGGCAACTCAGCCAAAACAAATACCAAAGCTGGTGGAACATATATATTGTCTATCTCTAAAAGTGTCCCTAAGATACTCCCATCGTGAGAAATTGCACTCATGCCGCGCCCCACGCAGTGATCCGTACAGGCCTAAGCCCCAACTTGTCACTTATCCCTAGACAGCGCAAAGCATGCGTCGAACACGTCCCACCGTTTTCCCTCCAACAAACACATACATCGTAAAATCAACTTTGCACACATTGCACATACACCCCCTCGCATCGTCCCCCTTCACTGTATATCGTCCCCGCCCCATTCCATATCTCTTCCCAAGATCGCCAACGAGTCGGCTCAGCAAATGTGGCCACCACGCCCCTCAGCTCCCCTCTGGGCCCGCGAGGGCCCGCAGGGCACTGGTTGTCGTCCAGCTAGGCTGCGTCGAGACGCCGCATCGATCGGATAGATGGGTGCTACGTGTTTCCGAAGACAAAAGTCCGAAGACAAAAGGTTTAAAAGGTCCATTCGACCGCTCCCCACCCAATCAGTCGTAGCCCCCGCCGACCTGGCTCGCAAACGCAGTCGACACGCTCTTCTCGTCGTCGTCGAGCGTGCGGCGCCCGGCGCCGCTGAGTAGCGAGCTGCCGCCGAACACGCTCCCGGCGTCGCCGGTCTTGTAGTCGGGCAGGCGCCCACCAGACTCGACGTACCTCTTCAGGCGGTCCGATTGGCTCAAGCTCGTCTGCTTCTGGTCGTGAACTGCAGGCCCGAGGCTGACGCCGCCTTGGCTTGCGCCTTTACCGTCGAGCACGCTGCTGGTCGTGTCGGTCATCTCGCTGGCGGCGACGGATTCCCCGGTTACGCTTTCAGCGGGGCGGTTGCGGTTCTTTTGCCCGTTGGCGCGGTTGCGCGGGTCTAGACCGGGCCACGTGTTGTCGGTTGCGAAGTTGGAGAACATCTGCGGGTAGGCTGAGCCGACGCCGACTCCTCCGAGCGCCGAGGAGTGGACGGACGAGACGTCGTCGGGAATGTAGCCTAGCATAGAACCAGTGTCGTTGTAGTCGTTACCAGTCTTGCCGTTAGGAGGTCTTGCGTTACTTGGTAATCCGGTAGAGTACGACATCTGGTAGCGCTGAGGTCCGCGGTAGGTGGTCTTGGGGCGGCTAAACTGCAGAAGCGAGGTCTGCAGGTTGGTGAGTGGCCCTTCGACCAAGCAGTTGCGTTCCTTGAAATGCTGAAGGAGATAATGCCAAAGAGGGTGCTTGGACAGAACCTTCGGATTGCCTAGAATGACCAGGCCGTACTTGGCACGGGTCAGGGCCACGTTAAGACGGCGAGGGTCGCTCAAGAAACCAATGCCTTGGTGGTCGTTGGACCTAACACAAGAAAGCACGATGAAATCTTTCTCTCTGCCTTGGAAAGCATCGACGGAAGCAACCTCGATCTCCTTGTAGTTCTCTTTCTTGAAAGTACCAGTGTTTTGCATGGAACTGACGACGTAGCTGCGCTGTCCCTCGTAAGGCGTAATGACACCAATATCTGCAGGCTGAACTCCAGCCTTGAAGAAGCGGGTGACAATTTTTTCGACGTTGGACGCCTCAGTTCGGTTAAGATAAGAGGTACCAGAAGCAGATATTTCTTCATTTCCCAGGTTGGACCAGAACATCATTGGGGTGTCGCCAACAGGCCAAGGGAAGTCAACGTCGCGACGGAGTCTCTGCTGCATGGTGACACCGTTCTGAAGGGAGCCCTCGTAAAACATGTTCGAAGGAAATTCAGATAAGCATGGATGCATACGATACTGTACGTTAAGTCTGATAGGTGCAAGTCCAAGAATAACGAGACGCTCAAAGAGCGATTGGTTCAGGCCAGCCTTGGCTGCCTTCTTATTCATAATGACTGGGCCCAATTGTTGGTGATCACCAACAAGAACGACCTGCTTACAACCCAGAACCAATGGAATCATGCACTCGGGCTCAGCAGATTGAGTGGACTCGTCGATAAGCACGGTCCTGAACTTCATCTTGGACAGACGAGGGTCGCCGGCACCAACGCAGGTACAGCATATAACGTCGGCGTTGTTCAGGATCTCGCGCTCAGCCGCGCGGGTAAGAGACTTGAACTTCTTCTCATCCTGGCTAGACAATTCACCCAATTCGCTCTTAAGCTGCGAGAGCTTGGTCAATTCGAGGTTGCTATCGTTCATTCGTACCTGCTCGTGGAGTGATAGGAAGCCAACGGAAGATTCGACATCTTCGCGGGACTTGGCAGTAAGGCGGACAACCTTCAATCCGGTTCTATGGATTCTCTCACAGAGCTGGTCGACGGCAACGTTAGAAGGAGCGCAGACGAGAACTTGGCCACCATTGACTTTAGATAGATGGTAGATGACTGTAGCAGACGTGACTGTTTTTCCGGTTCCTGGGGGTCCTTGAATGAGACTTAGGGGCTTCTGCAGGACGCTCTTGACAGCATTGATTTGGCTGCCATTGAGCTCGGGAAGGCCGGGAACACTGAATTTCTTCGGCATCTGAATCTTCATCGGCGCTGCAGCAACTTCATGACCAAGTAGCTTGTGGAAAATGTAACCAGAGACACTCATTTCATCAACCGCAAAGGTCTTCATGGCCAGTTGCATGCGATCGTATGAAGTAGCCTTCCAGACGTAGTCGGCGGAGAAGTTGTGAGTGCACTCAGTTGGCACAGATTTATCGTTTCCGATTTTTCGCAACTCGATCGTGACTTCGTCAGACTGGTTGTTAGGGATCTTGACGACGTATCCAACGCCTTCCCAGACGGGACGCAACTCTCCCTTGTATTTAAGGCGCATCTCGTCGCCAACAGCCAACTTGACATCTCCCAGCTCGATTTTTGGAAGTACAAAGCTAGCAAGATGCTTGTTGTTAAGACCATAGTCCCAGCGAATAACAAGTCCGTCCTCGGATTGGGCTTCCTTCAGCTTGCGGTCGTAGTCTGCCTCAATCTTCACAAGAGGGCCAAAGACGTTTTGATACTGGTAGGCGTCGTCGTACTTCAGAAGTACAGGAGCTGGTTCGTCGTCGATTCCTGCTGCTTTTTCCAAGTCTGCAATGGTCGCAGCAGCATTGTCCTTCCACATTTCCTCCAGTTTTGCAATCATTGGCGGGGTCAAGTGGCGAGCCCGGAGCTGCTCAGCATCGCTTGGCACGGCCACGAGCCACGGAAGGAAGGATCTATCTTCAATCAAAGGCTGCCATCTAGAGATATCCCAGCTCATGTCTTTGGACGAAGGTGTAGACGCACATGGCTGTCTGCAGAGCAGAACAACCACAGTGTCGGATTTCGCCGGAATAAACCCAAGTAGGAAGACGTTCTTAGTCCCACAGTTGTAGCATTCGAGAACAGTGTCGCCCAATGTTGATTGAGGGTGCAGTTGAACTTCCTTGTGGCGAGCCCGAACTAAATGGTTGACAATGTGCGACGAGGAGGCGTTGCCACGGGCGCTGCAGAACCATTTGGTGCATCCCAAGCATTTAACAACGCTGCTGGGCGAATGGATACCGCAGTACGCGCATGCGTGAGCCGGAAGTTCCTTCTCATCTTCGACGCCTCTGAGTCCGAGAGATTTTATGCCATCGACGGCCATGCTTGCGAGGCTCTCTACATCGTCGTCGTCGTAGACCTCAGTCTCGTTGTCATCATCGTCATTTCTGCGACGAGTAGGTCCGAGGCCTCCCGCGCCTCCATATTGGCCATATAAGAGGCTCTCTTCGGGGTCGATAGCCGATAAATCGTCTCCAGCATTAATCGCAGCGGCGGAGTCGGAGATGAGGTGGTTTCCCAGATGGGTAAAGGCGCCCTCCATAGTTGTCGGGGTTGTATATGAGGAGTGCAAATTTTAAAGGGTGCCTGCAGACAAAGCAAAAGTTAGCCGCATTCCTCAAAGGCTTGCTTGTAGTTGCCGCGAGTCGCGGTGGTGGTCAGAATACTCACTGATCAGCCTTGTGGCGTAACCGCGGGGAATAGAGAGTCCAGAAGCGCGTTGCGTCTCAAGTCATGCTCGTGAACCTAGTAGTGATTTTAAACTTCCTCAAAGGTGACGGAAGTTTTGACGAGCTTCGCGTGGGAATTGTGGCGGAATCAAGGCTGTTCTAATATTTCGAGGGAAAGGCCAAATGCAGATTACAGTAGCGGCGCGATAGTGCTCGGCAAAAATGACATCCAGCCGCATGAAAGGCTTGAGCTAAGAAATTATATTGTTGGCGAACTTCTCACATCAAAAAACTTTCGACAACAACATTCACCATGCTGGTACGTACTAGACGCCTTTATATATATCTCTGATATGTCGATTGAGGCTGATTAATTCCATAGCGCAAACAAGCCCGACAAAGACGGGATTATTTGTATCGCCGGGCGATAACTCTTCGCGATGCAGAAACCTCTGAAAAACGGTCGAAGTTAAGGGCATCACTCGCCACAGGCAAACCGCTTGCTCCTGAGATTGCAAACGACAAGAAATTACGAGAAGACTACAAGTACGATGAGTCGCGGGCTGATTTGACGGCAAATGATGAACTGGACTTGGACGACGAGTATGCGCAACTATCCGGAATTGTCGATCCACGAGTTCTAGTCACAACGTCAAGAGATCCCTCCTCGCGCTTATCTTCCTTCGCCAAAGAGATTAGATTGCTTCTCCCTACGTCGATTCGTCTAAATAGAGGAAATTTGGTTTTGGGAAACCTGATACAATCTGCCCAGGCTTCTGGACTTTCCGACATGATCCTGCTCCACGAACATCGCGGAACACCCACAGCCATGACACTGTCGCACTTTCCTCACGGCCCAACAATTTCGTTCTCTTTACATAATGTCGTCTTGCGCCATGACATCCCAAATAGCTCTCGTGGAACAGTCAGCGAGTCATATCCCCATCTCATCTTCGAAGGGTTCACGTCTCGTCTCGGACAGCGCATTGTGAAGATCTTGAAGCACATATTTCCTCCTCGTGAGGCGGTGACAAACAGGACAAAGCTTGGAAGCAGGGTTGTCACATTCAAGAACATCGAAGATACGATCGAGGTGCGGCACCATGTTTTTGTCAAGACTGGATACCAGAGTGTGGAATTGGCGGAGGTCGGCCCGCGTATGAGCATGAGGTGCTTCGAAATTCGCGGCGGCACATTGGAGAATAAGGATGGCGATGTCGAGTGGAGGATGAACCAGTACACTAGGACGAGTAAGAAGAAGGATTATCTGTGAGGGTCGGTGTGATGGATCTACATAGCGCGGCGTTGGGGAATCGGTAGGACAACTTACGAATGAAAACGGACATGTTCTCACTACAACCCCCTCACCGTCATGATAAGAAGCGCCCAGCCGCGCACAGTGTCAATTATCCAAGGAAACGCCCATATCGTTGCTGCGATCCTGCTTGCCTCGTCGACCACAACTGGAGCGTATACGGTCAAGGGCATGGTGATGGTAGGGGCAAGCGGCAGTGCATATGAAAGGCTGTATTGATGGCAACTTTGAGAGCATATGGCGGCACTTCTTCTTGATATAAATGCCAGTTCCTCAGGCGCCTTTTGAGCCAATGCTGCATTGTGGTCTCAGGAAACTCCCTTCTGTATGTACAGCGGGCATGCCTCGAAACGCGATTCTGAAGTGGCTTCAGGAGCTCAAAGCAGAAGCTTCTACACCGTTGGACTGAGACACAATGGAGCGAATCGCCATTGCCATGCTTTCCGTCCTCTGCGGAAGGCTGCATAGTTTGGCAACGAAACGCCTTCTTTGTGCATAACGTGACGTGCTACGTTGTTGGGTGGTAAATAAAGCATTCAATAGATAGTTATCATGTACGCGACCCAGCTATGAAGAACACTATGTGCCAATATTCAATTTCTACATCCATTGGGATAAAAATTCATCTCCAATATAATATATTTCGTGAAACCCCACGGTTTGTAGTAGCCTTGCATGCCAAGTTGGTGGTCTGGGCCGGCCGCCTCCACTGTCTGTGTGGCCATGGCTCTCTTCACGTGCGACGCGGTGGGACAAAGTGTGGGGTTCAACTATTGTACTGCAGCACTAAGATGAGGATAAACACTTGAAGGATCTCAGGCAACATGAATCTGTCTATTTCTAAATGTTATTTTTCGAAAATCAGCACTCGGAGGCAAGACTATTTTTTATTTTTCTTCGCCTTACTCGTGTATGTGTGGCTGGGTGACGCAAGTCACAGTCTTTAGCGGCGGCTGAACCCTTTTGAGCCACTTTCATCGATGATCGCCGGGACGTGACGTTATGATAAGGCCAATCGTAACGAGAGAAACATGGCTACCTAGAATGCGATTCAGAGGAATCCAAAGACATCTTCAGACTTCATCAATAATATACATACAAATTGTATATAATCGAATCTCTGCCATCTTTTTGAATATCTCCATTAGTCAATCGCAGGTCGCAAAGCTTGGTCTTGTCGTATTACGATCCCAGCTATCCGGAGGCCCGGTCTTATTATTACTACGCCCCCAAGCTTACGTTTCCTTCGTCTGACGTTCGAAGGATAACCAGTCGCGCAACGATAATAAAACTCAATCGCATTCGCCATTGAATAGGAGAAAAGATACTCTCAGCAGCGCAAAGTAATGTCTTATGCCCAGTACGACCAATATGGGGGAAACCCATACAGTGGCTCGACGCCAGGATATGATGTAGCCCAGGGTGTATGATCCCTCTTTTTCTCTTTACCTTCGCACTCGCTGACCATTATCACAGGACCAATATGCGCAAGACGGATCTACCGAGCTGAGGAATATGTCGGCGGCGCCCCAGACGACCCAAGGCGGCGTATACGTCCAGCCTCGTACCCAGCGAGAGTTCCTTGACCAGGTCGCAGCCATTAGAGACCTACTTCGAGGCTTCGATACTTCGATGGCCGAAGTTTACAGGTTTCATCAGCGACTACTCGATGCAACCGACACCGCGTCAGCAGCAGATCTAGGGCCAGGCCTCCAGCAGCTCGAGTCGGAAACGCTGTCGCGAAACGAGCAGATCAAAAGGTTGATTAAGAACCTGGAGCAGGATGCGGCGAACACGGCCGATGATACGAAGAACATGAAGATCACCCAGATCGCGCCACTGAAGAAGGAGTTCCAGTCGAAACTCACGAAGTATCAGGGCGTAGAACGTGACTACCGGACTAGGAGACAGGAGCAGATTCGGAGACAATACCTCATTGTGAACCCTGATGCGACTGACACCGAACTTGCTGCGGTTGCCGATACATCCAATGACCCCGGCAGCCAGAATGTGTTCCAGATGGCGGTAAGCACTCGCAATTCGCTGGTAGACTAAGGATACTAACAGTGCTTCAGCTCACCAACCGCCGCGGCCAAGCACAATCGGCTCTAGGTGCTGTTAAAGCCCGCCATGATGAGCTGCAGCGCATTGAACGTACGATCACTGAGCTGGCCACTCTGTTCAATGAAATGGACCAGCTCGTTGTCGCGCAGGAACCCCTTGTTGAGCGCACAGAGCAAAATGCGGAGCATGCAACAACAGACCTCGAGAGCGGGAACACGCAGGTCGGCAAGGCTATTGTCCATGCCAAAAACCGCAACAAGCTCAAGTGGTGGTGTTTCTTCATTGTCATTCTTATTGTGCTGGCCATCGCCTTGGGCGTTGGTCTTGGGGTCGGTCTGGCTCAGTCTGCGAAAAACAATACACAGCAAGCGGCACAATAATGAGCAGTTGTGGGTTGGGTTATATGCTTACGCGGTTACGTGGTTACGTATTTTATGGATAGAGCAGGGTTGTATAGGTTTGTGAGTTACTCGTGGAATGGTTTTGGGATATTCGAGAATCTTGGGAACCATGTTCTCGAATCTGGGCTGGTAGGTGTTAAAAAAACGCGCAACCCACTTTAATAATAGTAAAAATGTCATAGTTAATAGGATATTGAGCAACCTCGATGAATTTTTTTGGATCCATTTGTTGTCTGAGAGGAGGCTGGCGTCGATGTCGTGTGTTCCCTCAGCCTTGCCGCAATAATATAACGCACGGGCCACCTACCCTCTTTCCCCAAAGCTGTCCTCTTCGAAATATGATACCAGTAAAAATCCCCGAGACCAATAACCTTTTGCGCCTTTTTTCCAATTGACGATGAAATTTTCGTCAACGGGGGAACAGGCATAAATATTTTCAGGGCAGCGTTTCAACTAAGCTCATGCGCCGAAGAAGCAACTAACGTCGCCCCCGATGAACGGCTTCGCGAGTCACGGTCTGGATGAGGACAGGTTTGGGGAGAAGGGGAGCATAGTCTCAGCATTCGATGCGTTCCGTGAGTCTTCTTTCTCCATGTTTATATAAACGGCACTTCAAACCTGTCTATTCAATTCTTGGACTCGAACATCTCAGGCGGGGCAGCGAATTGGCTGCTGAGCGAACACCTTGTTGACTGTAGCCGTTTACAGCGAAATCCAAACCGGAATATGTCACGAAAACCTCTGGAGGCGGCAAGTGGACGGTCCTGATGCTGATCATCTCGGCATTGCTCACGATGTCCGAGCTGGGGCGCTGGTGGCGGGGCCACGAAGACCATACTTTCGAGGTCGAGAAGCTTGTCAGCCACGACCTGCAGGTCAACTTGGACATGGTGGTTGCGATGCGCTGCCCCGACATCCATATCAATGTGCAGGATGCGTCAGGCGATCGGATCCTCGCGTCGAAGGTACTCAAGACGGATCTGACGAACTGGCTGCAGTGGGTCAACATGAAGGGGCAGCATCAGCTGGGGCGTAATGCAGATGGGAGTATAATAACCGATGAAGGGTGGGAGACTGAAGGCCATGATGAGGGATTCGGAGAGGAGCATGTCCACGATATTATCTACACTGCGATGCGGTCGAGCAAGTGGGCCAAGACGCCAAAGATTAAGGGCCAGCCCCGGGATGGAGATAGTTGCAGGATATTTGGGAGCATGATGCTTAACAAGGTTCAGGGCGACTTCCATATCACGGCACGAGGACATGGATATCAGGAATCATTTGGGACGAAACATTTGGACCACAGCAGTACGTATAAAGAAACTATCAGGTGGAGCGCCTACTATAATTGAGTTCTTACTGACGCATTACCAGGATTCAACTTCTCACACATCGTTTCGGAATTTTCCTTCGGTGCCTACTACCCTAAGCTAGTCAATCCACTTGACCAAACCATCACCACGACCGCCAACCAATTCCACAAGTCCCAATACTTCGTGTCCGTCGTCCCCACCATCTACACCGTCGCCTCACCTAACCTCCTCTCCTCCAAACGCACAATCTACACGAACCAGTATGCCGTTACGCACGAGGACCGCAAGATCGACGAGCGCACCGTACCCGGCATCTTTTTCAAGTACGACATCGAGCCGCTGATGCTCACTATTGAGGAGCGCCGCGACAGCTTCCTACGTTTCGCCATCAAGGTGGTGAATATCCTGAGCGGCGTGTTGGTCGCGGGCCACTGGTGCTTCACTCTCAGCGAGTATTTCATCGAGGTCCTGGGTAAGAGGAGGAAGAGGTTGAGTGAGGGGGTGATCACGGGGAAACCGGGCCATTCGGATTGATTGGAAGTGGGTTGGGGTTGGGGTGATGGGTCATTGATTTTTGGCGTTGGTTATGTGCTAAACATAGAATATATGATTTAACTGATGAGTCCGAATAAGCTGCCTGTCCCCCCCACGCTATCTTGCAACTCACTATCACGTCAGAACACGGCCCAATGGGCGACAATGTCGCTCAATCTTCTATTCATTTCGAACATGGGTATCTTATTATACGTTACCTCTCGCTGTCAAGCATGCCGTCCGTTTCTAGTCCAATCTCCCACTTCCTTGCACCTGAGCGGAACCTCGGAATGCTCAACCACCTCATTAACTCCTCGTCAGACCTCGCGCCAGTGGGGGGTGCTCCCATGTTCATCTACGCCGTCTAGTTGCTCTAGGCATCCTTTGAACTATTCCTCGAAAACATCGACAGCCCTCTCTCCTTGACATTAGAGAAGAACGACTGGTGATTATCCAACTTCGTCGTATTTTCCTCCATGACCTGCTGCGCATTCTGCGTCGTATCCTGGTGATGCAGCGTCGGACGCTGCTGGTCCTGCTGCTCCTCGGGGTGCTCATCCACAAACAGGTCTTTGATACGGCCAGCGCCGGTGGCGGCCTGGTACACAGCGAAGGTCGTGGCGAACTCTTTATGAGCGCCGATCTTGATGGCGTCGAGCAGGAGGACGGCGAAGTTTTGGCAGTTGTTACTGATGATGTTGTAGGCCGGCCGGGTTGATCTCATGTTGTGGATTACCATCTCGCCTGAGGGGTGGAGCTGCGTGTTAGGGACTGAGGCAATGGAAGCCATAACAGAAGGGAAACTAACCGGCTTGCCTGAGCGCCTCGTCGTTGAATCTCGTGGTTCCGACTTCATACGTGTGCCACTCATCTTTGACTACCTCTTCATTGATGTAGATGACATCCAAATGCTCGTCCTATGAAATTATTCAATTCCGGATTCAAGTTTACAGCTGGGACCACTGCACGTACCATCCAAAGCTCGTGACAAAATCCACCCACCAGCACCGCCCAATGCTGCGTAGGATCAGGATACTTATTGATCTTCTCCGTGATCTTCTTACCCAGCCCCGTCTTCTCAGCAAACCACTTGCCTCCCAGTCCTCCAACAGGATGCCAACCGATCCGGACAGTGCGCAATTCCCCGTTGATATTAGCCTCCCCGGGGGGTATCACGTTGGGCTTGTGGCCGAGGCCGAGGGACTGCTCGAGCACAATCTTGCCCTTCAGCGCTCCCTCCTTTCCCATTTCGAGGCCATCTTTTCTACATATCGCGTAAGTCTTCGTACTTGCGCCGGGAGACGACGGAGTCGGGTGCTTACAGGTATCCGCTTATCCTACTGCGCGACGAGGAGCGCTTCTCCTCTGTTACTGTTTCTGACATTTTGAGTTTGTTGTCTGATGGAATTAAATCAGAAAATCTAGGTCGCACTCTGTGCACTGTATTTAAGGAGTTATTTATGTACGTACAATACGTATGCAGGGCGGCGCGGCAGTCGTTGAGCGGGCGAAGTCAAGAGCGGTACATAAACGCCTCTCACAAATCGGAGGTATCCCCACTATTACAGTAGTTCCCTTTTGTTGCCGAGTGGGGTCTAATATGGTCCCTTGAGAGCGGGAGGAATTCAGGTACGCAAAGATCAGACCAGTCTCTGCACTCTGCATATCAGGTACAGTACATATATTCCAGGGTAACGTATTTCACAAGCGAGTGAGCCACCCAAGCGAGTGAGCCACGAAAACACCAGA
>JPJV01002040.1:0-27537 GCA_000750745.1 Pseudogymnoascus sp. VKM F-4281 (FW-2241)
GAGAAGACTAAACCGACGAGAAGACTAAACCGACGAGAAGACTAAACCGACGAGAAAACCGACGAGAAGACTAAACTGACGAGACCTTACGTCTCGTGTCGTTTAATGCGTCGGCGATAATTTGGAACGTTTCTAGAGACCGTAATTTCGTCACAACGTCAATCAAGCTCTTGTCAACTTGCTTTACCTCACGCCAATTGTCGTGGGTATTAACAACAGAGAGTCGGACAATCGTTACTTTCTCCTTATAAGAGGGGCTGTCGCCGGACGATTTCGTTGCTGATTTCAAGAAATCGCTAGAGAAGTAGTCACTAGACTGGATGAAATGGATTTCTTCCTATTACTGAGCATAGATCCCGACCACATCTATACTAGTAGAGAGACTTGATTCTCTCTCGAATCCGCGGTTACAGAACATGGCTCCCTACTCGTTATTGCCTACTGCTCTAGGCACGACAAGGCCAAGAAGTTGATCTCTCCGTATATCAAGTACGACTCACTCAGGCAGACCGACGAGGAGCGCCAATACAACACCACGGTGCACTACTCAAAGGTCGCGGACAAGGGTAAAAGTAATGCCATCAGCCGATTTGTAACCCTGCGTACCTTGAACCTGCAGTATTTCTCAAACAGGATGACTTCTTATACTCGACGCTCTTCACATTTCCTCTATCTTGGCCCCACTAGATTCTGCGGCTACATCACGTCCGTACGCGGGCTTCAGCTGCAGCGAACATACGCCGTACAAGTTGCTCCAGCTCGTACCTTGCAGCGAACAAAGCCGTGTTATCTTGAATGTTCTTATAGTTCACATCAACGCCAGCCGTAGCGAGAAGCAACCTCTCTACCCCCTGGTGCCCACGACTTACAGCCAGCAACAGAGGCGTGTCACCCTCAATGGTCTTAGAGTTCATGTCCACGCCAGCTGTTGCGAGCAGCAGCTTCACTACCTCCTCGTTCCCGCCTGATGCAGCTAGTGATAGAGGCGTGTCACCGTAATTGTCCCTAGAGTTTACATCAACGCCACCTGTAGCGAGCAGCAGCTTCACTACCTCCTCATGTCCGCCTGATGCGGCGGAACAAAGCGGGCGATTCACGTCGACGCTAGCTGTGGCGAGTAGCAGCTTTACTATTGCCTCGTGCCCCTTACTTGCGGCGGAATAAAGCGCGGCACTTGCGTCGAGGCTAGATATGGCGAGTAGCAGCTTCACTACCTCTACGTGCCCGTTCTCTGCAGCTAGTGATAGAGGCGTGTCACCGTAATTGTCCCTAGAGTCTACATCAATGCCAGCTGTAGTGAGAAGCAGCCTGACTACCGCCTCATGCCCATTCGTTGCAGCTAGCGACAGAGGCGTACCACAGTCACTGTTCTTAGAGTTCACAACAACGCCAGCCGTGGCGAGCAGCAGCTTCACCACTTCCTTGTGCCCATTCATTGCAGCTAGCGACAGAGGCGTATCACAGTCCCAGTCCTTAGAATCTGCGTCAGCGCCATCCGTGGCAAGCAGCAACTTCACAATAACTTCGTGCCCATACTTTGCGGCGGCAGCAAGCGGCGTGAGACCGGAATTATCCATGGAATGTGCATTGACGTTTCCTGTTGCGAGTAGCAGCTTCACCACTTCCTCGTTCCCGCATTTTGCGGCTCCCCACAGCGGCGTCTCACCGTTATTGTCCTTAGAGTCTATGTCAATACCAGCTACAGCAATTAGCAGTTTCACTACTGCGTCATGCCCAATATGTGCGGCCCACGATAGCGGCGTCTCACCCCTATAGTTTTTAGAGTTCACATTAACGTTACCTGTGTTAAGCAACAGCTTCACCACCTCCTCGTGTCCATTCGATGCAGCATGCGACAGAGTACTCTCTCCTTTATTATCGATTATATAATCCGCGTCAACGCCAGCTGTGGCGAGCAGCATTTTCACAACCACCTCGTGCCCGTACAATGCGGCTAAAGAAAGCGGGCGATTCACGTCGACGCTAGCTGTGGCGAGTAGCAGCTTTACTATTGCCTCGTGCCCCTTACTTGCGGCGTGCGCTAGTGGTGTGTAATAGGCACAATCCAGAGCCTCTGCGTTGACACCGACTGTGGCGAGCAGCAATTTTACCACCGATTCGTGGCCATTCTCCGCTGCTAACGACAGCGGCGTCTTCTTCCAGACATTATTGGAGTCGGCATCCACGCCGGCTGTGGCGAGGAGTAGTTTCACAATTGCCTCGTTTCCATTTTCTGCAGCATACGATAGCGGTGTCCGACCGTCAGTATCCTTAGAATCCGGATTGTACCCCCTTTTTAACAATTTTGCTATCCATTTCTCCAGCCCGAAATATGCCGCAAGATGCATTCCTCGCATTTGCTCTGGCACGCGACTATATTCATAGTATTCCCAAATAGCTATCGCTGCCTGACTAGAGGCGGACACAGCGACGTCATTCTGAAGAAAATATAGAATTAATTCTTCCACCTCTATCGATCCTACACAAGCATAGTAGGCCCAATTCCGGGCTGCATAATCGTAAAGTGGATTGAGCCGTAAGCGTGCCTCGAATTCGTCATCCGTGGCGCAGAAACCGGTCTGAAAGGTACTGAATAACATATAGGCAACGCAAGTTTTCGCGATATCCTCAAGCGCATTATCGAACCAAGAATTCCACGTCCGCTCAAAGTATTCTTGTGTCGTATAGTGAACTAATCGGACTATCCCGTTCCCTTCATCGACAGTTACTAAGCCAGCACATACGGAAACCACGTCTTCGATTTCAGGGATATTTTCTTCATCAATGCTAGACTCGCCTATCTCTACAGCAAGGGCATGCTGAAGCTCCAAGGTTGTCAGGGGTCTCTTTGAGCAGGTTATCCATGCTAGGGCTTGTTTAGCAAGCTCTTTGGAGTCCGCATGCTGACCCTCGATTCTCTCCATTGCTTCTTTATACGCATAATCATATGCTTCTGATCCTGTTGGAAGCTTTTCCAAGGCCGCTCTGAGGGCCTTCGGCGATCTCTTTCCGATTAATGACTCGAGGTGAAGTTGAGCGAGGAGAAACCTAGCAAATGTTAGCTCGCTGTTATAATCGCCGTAAGGGGAGGGTTATGTAATGCGTACATCCCGTCAACTGCTTTGACTATTTCAGTCTTAACTTGCTCTTGTATATCGAGATTACGACGAACGAACGACGGAAGTCGTGATAACTGTCCGTCAACGTATCTCTGGACATCTCCATTACTGGCGCGGATTTCCAGTGATGCAGCCCCTTGAAATTGTGTCACAATATGTGGAATGAATCTTGATGTCACAAGTAGATTTGCTCTAGTTTTAGTTTGAAGGCGGAGTATCTCAGATAGAAACTTTGTCTGACCTCCATCTGACACTTGACATTCGTCTAGTGCGTCGATAACAATGAAGGTTGTCGAAAAACTAGCAATGATGGAGTGTAATTCTTTTGAGATTTCCTCAAAGGAGGGCCGAGATTGTTTATTCTTACAGCGCCCATAAAGATCCCTTAGGCTATTAGGCAACGTAGGTCGTCCTTGAACCAACCGCTTTAGTAGACTCGCAAGTAGATCAACAGGCTTCTGCTCATCCTGCCGCCGGAAGTTGCAATATAGGTAGGCAATGCCAACTCTGGAATCTGTCTCATACTTGGCGTATAGATGGTCGATGACGATAGAGGCGATCATTGTTTTTCCTGCTCCCGGCATACCTGGACAAAACAGTATCTGCTGGTTTTGGTTGAGCCACTGCTGGAATTCGTTCGAATTCAACAACCATTTCCCGGTTCCTTCCTCGCATCTGGCCATAAAGTCACTCTGCTGGGAAGCATAGTCAGTTAGGCTGAGCCATTTGGTGATGGCTTGATGTTCTTCTTTTTGTTCGTGCTCTTGCTGTCCCAGGTTTAATCGGTCGACGCCATCTTTTACAGAGAATATTGCCTGGCTGCTCTAATTTAGCTTAGGTATTCATTTCAAATAAAGCAGGACTTTTCACCTGTTTATGAGTTCCAGGAACGTATTTAACAGTAGGATATTTGACGAGATTCGACCTCGAAACCCGTCTATGTCCTTTTGGTCCCAAGTGAGTCTTTTCCAAACCTTTCGGGACCTCCCATTTGAACCTTTGGCTAAATCTAGCTCTTGGTACTTATCCAATGTAAGTTTCAACTCTATTAGAAGATCATGACATCCTTGCATTATCCCATCCAGCTCGGCTTTCTGCTGACTGGTGAGCTCTTTTTCAGGCAGGATAATGTCGGCATCTTGAAGAACAATCGAGAGGCCTCGAACCCTGTTTATTAGATCAATAAGTGTGTCCTTAAACTAATTAACTGCTGTGACAACTCACTCAATAGCGATTGCCTTGAATTGCTCTGGGCTATCAACAAATCGTTGGCGGATCTTGTTTGCAAGGTCCGCTACGGCGATGATGTCGCCCACGCTGAAACCGAAACTCATGGCTCAGGAAAAGGGAAGTCAGATATCACAAGAAAATTGAAAAGTATAGTTGATGAAGAATTTTCGTCATAACATCCACGGGCATATGAGGGGTAGACGTCCCTCATGCACGCAGGGCGCCACGTCATCCCACCTAGCGAGATCCTTTAATATATATTAAAGCGGTGCATACACCCATTTTGGGATTCAATTCGAAGTGCCTTCTCTCTGACGATCAAGCGATTTTATATGCGTTATTAATCCATATATCTGACAAATATTATTATCATCAACTTCCATCAACTTTGTTTGAGGCTTCCATTCCAAATATAGTTACTCCATACAGCCCCACCATTTAACCTTTCCCCAGCCTCGCCCCAGCGGCCGCATGAATTTTCAGCCTTCCCTCATTTTCCCCGTCCCTCATCCCAACTCCTCACCACCCACCCTCCAAATCAACCTATTGCCATATACACAATGGGCAAAAACAAGCGACAACGCCTCGGTGGTGGCCCAACCAAGAAATACAAGCCCCCTGCCAAGCCCACACCTAAGCACCTCAAACCCAGCTCCAAAGGCCCCGCCGCAACAGCCGCGGCGCCGCCGAAGAAAGCAGCTTCGCCGAAGAAGCAGGCGCCTATCATACCTTTTGCGCCGGCTGATCGCATTCTGCTAATTGGAGATGGGGACTTATCTTTTGCGTCCTCGCTGGTGACCGCGCATAACTGCAAACACGTCGTCGCGACGGTCCAGGAGAGGAACAGGAAGGAGCTGGAGGAGAAGTACCCGCAGGTTGTCGCGAATATAACGGTGTTGGAGGAGGCGGAGCAAAAGGTGGTATATAATGTCGATGCGGGCAGGATGGGGGTTTGGGATCGTGAAGGGAAGTGTGGGGGTGGGAGGAAGAAAGGTGGGATGGATAGGGTGATTTTTAACTTCCCTCATGTGGGGGGGAAGAGTACGGATGTCAATCGGCAGGTTAGGTATAACCAAGGTAAGTGGCGGGGAATGGAGATGAAGGTGGTATACGTGCTAACGGATGGACTATAGAGCTCTTGGTCAACTTCTTCAAACGCGCGATACCCTCACTTGCGCCGCGGGGAAGCATTATCGTCACGCTCTTCGAGGGAATGCCATATACGCTGTGGAATATTAGAGATTTAGCAAGACACAGTGGGTTGGCCGTGGAGCGTTCATTCAAGTTCCAGGCTTCGGCGTATCCGGGGTACCACCACGCGCGCACGATTGGGGTTGTAAAGACGGGGGCGGGAGAGGTGAGTGAGACGGGGTGGAAGGGGGAGGAGAGGCCGGCGAGGAGTTATGTGTTTGTGAAGAAGGACGAGGTTGCGCCTGTGGCTTCTAAGAGGAAAAGAGGGGCTGATGACAGTGAGGATGAGGAAGAGGAGGCTGTGGAGGGGCTATCGGAGTTGGAAGATGAACTAGGTGAGGAGGACGTAGCGGCGGATCACAGTGGAAAGGAGGTGGACAGCGCAAGTGAAGGGGAAGGGGAAAATCAAGATTAAGATCTTGCTTGGTATCTATGGTCTACTTTTCAACGCCTTATTACGCCTAGACCCCGTTCTGCGGCACCGTTTCCCCGGGCCGAGAAACAGTACGTGGCGGGATACATGCGTCGCCTTGGGCCGGGTATCCAACTCAAATCAATTCACTCCATTTGGTGCACTAGGCGCATTCCCGTTCTGTGCTGCCGCGGAAAGAGGGAGCAGCGCGATACCCAGATCGCCATCTGGGTGCAGGGCATAGGTCGGCGCGTCCATGGCATCCCCATCGAAGAGCACTAAGTTCTGGATGGGCTGTTGCCGTTGTCCAAGAACGTTGATCACGTCCTGTGCTACCTGGCCGCCTAGAATAGCTGCTACGGAGGCGGTCTCGCCGCCCAAGTTCTGGAGGAAGCTGCGCAGAACCTCTGCACGCAACGTCTCTGTCGGAAGGCCAAGGGCTCTGTGCTTCGAAGTCGCTATGGTAGTGAAGGCGCCGATATCTGCATGGCTGCTTGGGAAGCGGCCGTCGTAGATTTGCTGGAATTCCCAGAGGGCGCGGAAACATGACAGGATCGGGGTGACGGCCTTTAGACGGCGGCGACTTTTTGCATAATCTTGAGGTAGGGGAGCGGTATCGCTGGATAGGAACCAGGTTGAATAGACTTCGCGTTTGGTGACCATCTCTATGAGCTTTCCGCCTTCCTTCTTGGTTTTCGCGTCGATGACAGAGCGTGTGCGTGTTTCCGGCTGAAGAAGTGTTTCTCTATTGCCCTTCTCGCGCTCGATAACATAGTCATGTTGTATAAGGTCGGCAAAGATGAAGCCGTAGAGCCCTTGCACGCCCGCCGCGTAGAAAGGTTTGTTGTTAACCCGCGTCGCTGTATTGATGAGGTTGAGGGTATCCGGGAGAAGGTCTGTCGCAACAACTATATCGTAACCCTGAAAGTATCCAGGGCCTTTGATGCTGATATCATCCGTGTCGACTATGACATTGACTCTCGGGTTGAGGTTTCGGATCTGTACTGCCGCCGCTTCAGCCCTGTTTTTTCCAATATCGCCCTCCGAGATGAAGAACTGTGCGCCCAAATCCTTCTCCGTGACTATGTTGTGATCGATTATCGTCAAGGAATTGATTCCTGCCAGCACGAGGTTTTTTGCGATTTCATTTGCGAGTGCCCTCATGCTGATGAGGAGAATGTTGGCATTGCGAATCTTCTCTTGGGCCTTGACGCCCCAGAGCCTGATCTGACGGTCGTACAGGGCAATCTCGTCTGGCGCGCATCAGAATCTGAATGACAGGCAACATGCCCAGGGTTGGATTTGGAAAGAAGCTTACCCGCAGTAATTCCAGTCTCTGGGACTACATTAGTCGTGGCTTCATTCTGGAGGCTTGGCCCTCCATCCTCTACATTTGCTGTCATGGTGGGCAGGGATCGGTACTGCACTCTCTCTAGCGGCGACGAGGCTGAGTTTGGAGAATAACCCGCAGGACCAGGCTGGTTCTGATAGTGTTGTTGTTCTGGAAACGAACCCCAAGAGAACTGGAGATCTAGAGATCTGGTTCCGCTCTGGTGAAGTTGACAGCTCGGTGCCGGCGCCGATGGAACAGAGGATTAACCCGTAGCCTCGCCAGCCGAAGCCTATTTTCAGCCTTATAAGAGCACAGCACCAGTTCGACGTACTTATGATCGACAAAAATCGTAGCTAAAGCCTGAGAAGGACAGAGGAAGTGGGTAGATCATTTTATTTCTCTATCACAATGCAATATTTAGATATACAACAGGCATCGAGTCAATAGGGATATACTGCTCAGCAGTATATCCCGATTTCTCACGAGCGCACAGTTACTCTAGTTTGCTTGGTCGTGCGTGCATATTATGGCGGCAGAAGTTGTTGAGAGGTGAGGGGTACCTACGATCTGGCCGACGGACATGCGGACGGGCTTGTACTTTCCACCCGCACCCCAGAAAGGCGTACCTGCAGCGCTGTAATTGGTCAGACTGCCGCATTCACAAAGGGCTCCTTCCCCCTCCCCCACCACCGCTGACTGCCGCCAACAACCACAGCTGCCGCCACTACCACCAGCAAACATCCGTACTCACTCCCTCGTACAGTGAATTCTTGTACTACACCTGCTTCTCTATACTCAATAAACTCCAATAAGTGAATTCGCAACTATAACTTCTCTCTTGCCCATTCACACACTCACCGCCGCAAAAACGAAGGCACTCATATTCGTCGCTGCCCTGCCCTGCCCTATCTGATATAGCTACACGGCTCTTTGTCCCGCGCCTTCTGTCCTTCCGGCACCCATCACACCAATCGTACATGCACCTATCCTTTGTTGTCACCGCCACCTCCCTTGCCCCTAGGCTTTATATCTGATGGCAAGTGACCCCAACCCCAGAAACCTCGATCTGTACGAAATGGTCTGAGATAGCTAACTCTGTTCTGTAGTCGGACGGCTCGGACTCTCCAGAACCCGATCTCGAAGAGACAACGCGCTTTTTACAAGAGAGACTGGGCGACGTCGCCACCTTGTACGACATCAGCCCCTCGGGCGAATTATTTAGATCCATAAGCCGCTTCAACAGCCGCACCGCACGACTAGCACAAGTGTTGGGTGAACTTGATAGAACAGCAGAAGAGGCCCACACCACAAGGTTGCGGGTAGAACAGCTTCGACGAAGCATGTCGTCAAATAACCTCCGTGACCGTGTGAGGCGGCAGCGTGCTAGGTTAGCCGCAAACCGCATGGGCTCGAATGGTGCGCCTGGAATCGATGTAGCGCCCCCAAATTATTCCGCAAGCCCTTCAGTGCCACCACAAGGATCCGCTCCTCCACCTCGACCCCGCATGACCGAGAGTGGCCGACTTTTAGAAGTACACAGGAGTTTGACAGAGGGGCGGCGGCGCAGTCCAACGCTAGCCAGTCTTGAAGAGATATACCAAAGTGGACAGCAGCTGCAGCAAGCGATGTCGCAGTCGCGCGGTCGACTCGATGCGCCAAGGCCTGATCAACTAACCGGCCCAGCGCAAGAACAGGGCGAAGAGAATAATCGGGCTTTCAAGCGGAGAAGAATAGGTTCACCTGTTCCGGAACCAAGCATCCTCCCAATGAATTACGGGTATTATGGACAAGTCGAGCCGGGACAACTCGACATGGAAATTGAGTTTTGTGATGGTGGCACATTCTCCGAGGGATCTGAACGAGACAGCATCAAATATGGTGCAACGAACCTCCTGAAACAAGACAACTCCGTTTACTCCACCCAAAGCGACCGCTGCAATCTAGTGCTCAAACATGTGGGCGATAGGCCTTTTTGTCTCAAGGAGATCATCATAAAGGCTCCGCCCCGGGGTTACACAGCGCCCGTTCAAGAAGGCATGATATTCATTTCGATGGACTCCGACGAGCTTCTCACGCGCACCACCAACTACCAAGTGCAGTACCTCCCAACGCCCAATGGCCGCAACGGACGAGGCAACCCCGTAGCCAATGCCCCAATCATCTCCATCCGCCACAACGATGATGGCTCCACCACGGCCACCCGGCAATCCCCAACCGTCTACTCCCACGGGACGTCCAATTCCCGCACCGCCGCCCAGATCCCCGCCGACTTCACCGACCCTGTCTGTCCGCCGCCATTCCACGTTATCACCTCATGCAGCACCGATAGCGAGTCTGACTCCGGCTCTACGATCTCCTCGCGGCGCCGGCGCGACAACTTCACTCGTGCGCGCGAGCGCCGCCACGAGCAGCGGCGCGAGGATCGCCAGCGTATGCGCGACGCGCTGATGGACTATGGGGAGACTAGCTCGGATGACTCCGAGGAGGAACCCCCGGCGCCCATCGAGCTCGACTGGACCGACGAGATTGGAGACTGGAGCGGCGTACCGCAGCCGCGCTCGCGCTCGGGATCGCGAGGCGCGAGGCGCAGTCAGCCGTCTGCCGTGTCGCTTGGCCTGGAAAATGCGATTGAGGCTGCGGACATGGCGACGGAGGAGGCTGTCAAAGCGGTTGATGGTAGGGGGAGTGGGCAAGGGCTGATGGCGCCGCACGCGAGGTTTTTTATCGAGAGGGATAAGAGTCGGTGTCGTCTTGTGTTTGAGCCGGAGGTTAGTGGGAGGTTTATTTTGCTGAAAATGTGGAGTCCGGAGGTGGGGACGGATGGGAATATTGATATCCAGAGTGTGGTTGTGAAGGGGTGGTGTGGGACGAGGTGGTTCCCGAAGGTGACGTTGCGGTAGAGACGGGATAGGGGGTGCGGGTATATAAAGGGAAGGTATAGTATTCAGGGTCTAAAGGCGGGAGGGAAGACCGGATGGACGAGTGGTGTATAACGGCAAGACGATGAATTACGAATCATGGCTTTAAAGACGAAATGTCGAGATGATAAGTCATAGCGATTCGACTATATGAAATCAGCGAAGATGCAACTATCTCCATAGCCCAGTCACACAATATCACTCATATGCACATCACGTCTAAAAACTCGAAGCGACTAAGATCTACATGCTATCCCATTACTAACATGCTATCTGTCTACCATGGACACTTCGTAGGTAGGTCGACTGCCCCTTAATATACAGAAGCAGGCAGGCAAGATATCCCCTCTTGTTCCTCCGTCGTTCGGGGCTATGCGCAGCTACCTCTCACCCCTCGCCACCCCTGTCCTGGCCTTTACCGCCCTCGCTGTCCACTTCTTCCAGTCCATAGGCGCCAAGTCCCAGAAAGCCTCCCTCAAGAGCAGCAGAATATCCTAGATCCTGGCCCTGAAGTAACAAAAAAACAAAAGTCCGCCCGGGAGGTATGTGAAAGCAGTAGGTGGAGGTGGGTTGTCCAGGTGCTAATGTAAGGAGACCCGCATGACGCAGGCAGGCATCCGGTGTCTCTAATCCTGTGCACGCCTGTTGCCGATCGTCGTGGTGGTGCTGGTACTGGGGTAGTAGGAAAAGAGGACCGCCCGCGAAAAAGCAAAAAAAAGAACGCATTAAACAGGAAAAACAAAATAAAAAGTATTGCCGCCGAGGTGCGTGTCGTTCGTGATGTGAGAAAGGACGTGACGTTTGTAAAAAAAAATCCCTTGGAGTTTCGTAATACAGGTCTGGGGAATAAAGGAGAAAGATTGCATTAATTTGAAGGAAAAGGACAAAGTTAACATGAAGGCTTTAGATAAAGAAAAAAGAAAGACGTTGTGTCGTCATAATTTGCGCTTTTCAGGTTCGTGATATTTGTGAAAATCCGTTGCGGAGTTCGAAAGTGAAATCTTGCCCGCTCGAAGCGGGGTGAGAGACTGTGGACCGTGAATTTCTTGCTTGGTCATGGGTAAAGGTTCGTAATGCTGCGTGGTATCTGTTCGTTCGTTCGTTCATTGCAGAATCTAATTGCTGATAAAGAAGGAAGCGCATCCGTCCTTCAAAGGAGACCAGAACCTAGTACGCCGCCGCCCGCGTAGCCTGCTCGAGGGGAGGCGCCTGGGTAGTGGCTGGCTGGCTGCCTAGGCCGAAGAGCTTCTTGAAAGTGGAGGTTTGGGGGTTGGGAGGGGCGTCATGGGATTCTGGCGCAAGAGCTTCCGAGGCAGAGGCGGCGCGGGCTACGACTTCGAGGCTTTCACGGGTCTCCTTGGAGGCTGCATCGTCCGGTGTGGTGCCGTCGTTCACTTCAGGTTCAGTTTCTGTTTCAGGCACAGTGGGGACAGCTGCATCCGCACCCTCCTCTGATGGCTTCCTCTCCTCGACATCGGGCTGGTCATGAGAGTCAGCAAGTGCAGGCCACATATATGATCAAATTTAATAGAATTATGGGCTACGAACATTTGCGACGGGGGCCTTGTTTTTCGGAGGCCTGCCGCGACCACGCTTCGCCGGAGGCTCTGACCCCGGCGCAGGGGCTTCTCCTCCAGATGGTTCTCCAATTGACTTGCGTTTCGTAGCAGGAGTAGCCTGCTGGGCCTCCCCGCGCTCGGAAGCTTCCTTTGCGCGTTGCGCAAGCTCCGCATTGCTTGGTCTGCCGCGCTTTCTAGCTGAACCTGTGGCAGGAGTAGATGCGGCGGCTGGCTTGTCCGCTCCATTCGAGGCTGCTGCTGGCTTCGGCTTTATCTCGCGCGTCTTCGTTGCTGGGGTTGCAGGACCATAAAATGCGCTTGCTGAGAGCGTACGCTTGATTCCGCGAGAGGTCTGTTTCGTGCTATCGGGGTTCGAGTCGCCGCCAAGGCTGGAGTTGAGGTGGGCTAGTTCGGCGGCACAGTTCTTGACATTGCGACCTGTGAAGATTCATTAGAAATTAAGCTTTCGATATTGTGTATAGTGTCTTGCGACTGTATATTTCGAAGTTTTGAAGGCTGTAGAAGCTTTGGGGTGGATATAAGAAGCTGGGCGCAAACTTACCAGCAGGGAGACCGACGTCTTCCCAGTTCGGATCGAAGTTCTGATCTCTGAGCACGCCCAAGAGCGCGTCGATGGGAATGTTCGACGTTTTGAGGATTTCGGCAAGCAAGAAGCGCTACAGAGTACACGGTCAGTATTAATCGCGCTGGGTGGAATTCACCAGCAATGTCACAATGTGCAGGTGTTTAGCCATATGCACCGCTAGGACCCTGTAAATATGAACGGTCAGATATGGTTTGCGTACCTGCTCGCATTCTGTGAAAGGTCCAACAGCCATGATGTGTATTGTTAAGTTGGCGACAAGAATTGAAAGGGTGGTTTGTTGAAGAATGCAAGGAGTGGTCGTCCAGATATAACGAAGGTTGCCTGTGGTGGTGGGGGGGTATAGGCAGATCGGGTGGGCGCAGACAAGAAAGAAACTGGGGACCGTAGGGGTAAACGGGGTCGAATATATTAGAGGCAGTAAAATGAATTGGTGAAGAAGCTTGGTGAAAACGGTGGGAGTATTAAGAAGCCCCTGGAGTTGAAGCGGGTGAAGGGGGAAAGAAGTGGATGAGGGAGGAAGGTCGTCCGAGGTTGGTGGTCGGATTAAGTGGTCGAATACGCGCAGATTGGTGCTTTCCTATAAATGTCGCGTCTTTCCGTGTTTCTCACTCTTCTCCTCATCAGGTCGGGTCCTAGTGCGTTTATGGCCAGACAACCAACAGCAAACAAACAATTGAAACAAACAGCCGGCAATTAAACGCCCAAATGGAGTATCTGGCCAATATACATTCAATTTGTGTCCCAGGATTTGCGGCCTGTCGCAATCTAAATCTGCTGTCCTGGAGATTAGCCTCAGAAAAAGCCGTTTCCTTGCCTTTGAAACAAGTCTCTTTCCTCAGGCCTTTCACGTCTTAAAAGGCACGTCGTTGACAAAAAAGGAGTTTGCATACAGTGCTATTTCTCTAGGGTCTGACACGGTGCCAAAGCAAGGGCAATTGGGGGGGTCGTTTAAGTTCGCTGAATCGTCGACAACCCGGTCCACAGGAAATGAGATGGCCTGAAGCGTGCATCAAGCTGCATATGCGCCTGTAACTATGAATAAACTAGCCGGACTGGAGACGGATTGGGAATTCGGGGACTTCTATGTACTGAAATGCTCACCGAGGAGCAGCATGAGCATGAGCACGGGCACGAGCACGAGTATTTCCCAGCGTTCCCCTGGCTTTGCGACTTCCATCTGACCAGTCTGAAAAAGAAAATGGCGGCTTTCGCGCCTGTCATGGGCGCGATTCGGCAGCTTGCCATCTCACTACTGCGCAGTAAAGGAGATGCACCTAAGAAGGCAGGCTGATTCGGATTTTTGCTAAAAGCAGCATTGCGGCGGGTAGACCAGGTTGCATCTTGTCCAGCGCTTGACTGGACTCCCAGTATGCACCACTTTGATTGCGTGCATGAGGGGCGTCCTGTTCCGGCGAGCAGTCCAAATATTATAGGCTCTGGCGGACATCGTGCATGCTGCAGAAGACGGAAGAGTACGCCGTCTAGTTCCGATGCAGGAGGTACAGTATGCACAACACGAGCGCATACAGTCGCTGTACTCCACTGCGAGTCCAGCGACTAATCCGCCATCGTTTCTGGCTAATTGAAGCAATCCACTCGGCGCCAGTTTAATAACAAAAAATCTGAACAGAATAAGGGAATTATGAGAAACTGAGACACCTGGACTTTGAGGAAGGTCATCCTCTCACCCTTCCCTCAACAGCCGTTGGCTAATTGGGTCTGTGGCGCGTCTGCGTTGTCCTTGCAGGGTTCCAAGAGCCAGTTATCGATGAAAAGGGCCAAACAATTCAGGAATCAAAATGGCCATTGGACCGCGAAACGTTTCGCTGGGACCAGTAAAGAGCTCAGACGCACCGAAGCATTTTTGTTAGCCCTTTAGCGGTCGATAGTCCCCGTCAGACCCGTCACCGGTCCCCTCACACCCCTCACACCCCTCCACCAAAACCCACACACCACTGACAGCCTTGCCAAGCAAAAGCCCGCCAGTTCGTCACATTTTGTGATTGTTGCAGTTTCTTTGCATCGATACCCGCAGCGACCGGCACCGATCGATCCTTTCTGGAGGCATCCACCTTGAGCCTCAACGTCGACGTTTCTCGGCTCTACCGGCCCTGATTGCGATGGATTTCGCCTTCTCGCTCTTTCAATTTCACAGTCGTGGCGCCGTTGCCGTATGACTCGGCCTGCATCTCGGCTTGGAGTCGAATTGTGCTACTTGGGTCGCCGACTCGATGGCCACCCCCCACATCGAAGGCCACAGCCACCAGTCAAATGGCCACCATGTTTCGAATCGTTAGATCGCGACTCGCTCGAGCAACCGCATTCGAATCAAGATGTCAAGTACTAGAGTTTTCGGCAGCTCGTCCCAGTTTTATAATGACCGATGGCCATGCCCGACCGCCAGTTTCATCATACGCCAGTGCTGCATTGTGTGTTGGCAAGGCCGGAACGCATCGGTTCATAGCCACTACAATCTATGCAAGTTGCAACACTCGCTATACCTGGGAAATCCCCTGGATATTACACCGTCTATATATCCACATCTGTCACCCATAGATCGACGGCGCCCTGTCTGAAACCAAGAGGTACACGGGAACCTAGATGTGCAGACAAGACTTGTTGCGATGCATCAAGCGGTTACCACCTATTCAAATATTGTCGCTGGTAAAATGCGACAATCAAGTCTATATACCTTACACAACACTCAAGTTGCGGATACGCCCCGAACTATCCACACGCAAGAAGGATAATAAAGATTTGATAATCGAAACGTCCCGATAAACTCTTGTCTACGAAGTCAAATCAGGGTGTAACCTACGGCCACAGTTTTTAAAAATCATGCCCTAACTTTATTTGCTAACATTTACAGTCACCAGCGATATGGACATGGAGCCTCCGTTGTGAAATCTCCTTTTACAGCCCCAAAAAGCGACTGAAACATGCTATGCCACTGCTCAGTCGTTAGGGTTTGCAAGCCTAGTTCACTGAGAATCGCTGGAGATGCCACTACTCTCGCTCAAGCGCAACGATGTGGTGCAACAGGGCAGGGTTCCTCTCTGATAAGCACCTAGCATCACTAATAGTAAGTGCAAACATGAAGGGAATTTTTTTTTGGCCGTTTCTCATTTGGGCCATGAAAAGGAATGGCGTATATGAAAGGTGGTCGGAGAGAGAAAGCGATCTGGATAATCCAAATGGCATATTAAACAAATGTCTTCGTGGGAATAGGAGATTTTGCTCAGGCACAGTCGGAATTAACAGGCACCGCCAGAATCTGGCCATCGGCGCGCGTTGGCGGCATTTACCGAGACGTGCCAGTTGATGTTTCCCCATTCAGAACCTCCATTTCATATTCTACTCTTCTTCTTTGCAGATAGCAATTCAATACTTCTGGGCAATATCGACTTGTACAAAGCACCGTGATATTGTGGGAATACGGACATGTAATTACGACGCCCAGCGACCTTAACTGGATCTTGATAATACCGGGGAGGAACTATCTGTGCAGCGGACATCCAAAAGTCGACATTTCACCCGCAACCCTTCTTCCCCATTCGAGCTGTACTTGTCACCTCTGCACTCCACGACATATGCAACTGCGGAGAGTTGTATACATGACTGTACAATCACACTCGCTTTGTTATACCACCGCTTGACGAACTCTGACCAGATTGCGTCCTGGTACAAATTTTGAACCAGCGCAGAACGCGAGACGACAAAGGGCGCAGCTCTACATCCACCACTTGCTACGCCACGAGCCACCGCCTGGCCCACCAGCTTTGTTGGCTACGGGTTTATACTTTGAACTTCGGAGTTGTCGAAACTATATGCGCCTGAACTGCGCGCCGCTGTCGCCCAAGGCCGTAGAGCCTCGCCACACTGGCCCACAACCGCTCGCCCACCGAGTCCGACTAGGACATAAAGGAGACGCACCGGTGAATTGGTCACGAATTCATCATGTCGGATCAAGAAATTACTCCTAAGACCGAGGCGGTCGACGCTGCGCTCGGCGATATGAAGTTGGCTGAGGAGGACCTCGCGACGGAGGCAAAGCTTGCTACTCCGTCAAATATAGACGACAACGTACAACCATCACCAACGCCAACACCGAAACAATCACGGTCATCCTCGCCTGACGATATGGGGAACATATCTGAAACGCCGACATCTGAGGATGAGATCAATACAGAGGTAGTTGAGGGAGACATCGTAGTGGTCCAAGAACCAGGGAAGGCACCGAAACTGTCGAGAAAGGCCTCGCAAAAAGTTATCTTTAGGCCCCCGCCTTTATTCGATCACCTCGAAGATGCCACCCCCGAATGCGTAACGAAATTTCAAGTCATTCAGGACTGCATCTACGGGTCAAAGTATATGGGTTCGGCCGATCATGAGGCTCTTGGATGTGACTGCTCTGAAGACTGGCGTAAGTTGACACTGACCTCACTACGTGGCCCGAATCATATGCTAACTCATGTACAGGCGATGGGAAGAATCACGCCTGTGGCGAAGACACGGACTGCATCAATCGCCTGACAAAGATTGAATGCATGGACGATGAGTGTAACTGTGGTCCTAACTGCCAGAACCAGCGCTTTCAGCGAAAGGAGTTTTCCAAGGTTTCCGTCATCAAGACGGAGAAGAAGGGCTATGGGTTACGCGCTGACACAGACCTCGCCGCACATGATTTTATTTTCGAGTACATCGGGGAAGTTGTCAACGAACCGACGCTACGGCGCCGGATGAGGCAGTATGATGAGGAAGGCATCAAACATTTCTATTTCATGTCCCTTAACAAATCAGAGTTTGTTGACGCAACAACAAAGGGCAATCTGGGTCGGTTCTGCAATCACTCATGTAACCCCAATTGTTACGTCGATAAATGGGTGGTCGGCGATAAACTCCGCATGGGCATATTTGCCGAGCGGAACATCAAAGCTGGCGAGGAACTCGTTTTCAACTACAACGTTGACCGGTACGGCGCAGACCCGCAACCATGTTATTGCGGTGAGCCAAATTGCACGGGATTTTTGGGCGGCAAGACTCAGACTGAACGAGCTACTAAACTCTCTCATACTACTATCGAGGCTCTCGGAATTGATGATGGCGATGGATGGGATGTTGCGGTTGCCAAGAAACCTCGGAAGAAGAAGTCGGGAGAAGATGACGAGGAATATGTTAACAATGTTCAACCAAAGGGGCTTGATGAGAACGGGGTTACGAAGGTCATGGCTACGCTTATGCAGGGCACAGAGAAGTGGATTGCGGTTAAGTTGCTTACTCGAATACAACGGTGTGGGGACGAACGAATCCGACAAAAGGTGGTCCAATTTCACGGTTATCGAATAATGCGTATCTGCCTGGAGACTTGGAAAGAGGATAACAATATCATTCTTCAAGTTCTGGACATTCTGTACCAGCTGCCGCGTCTCACCAGAAACAAGATTGTCGATTCCAAGATTGAGCAGGTGGTCGAGCCTCTTACCAAGTCCGAGCATGAGGACATTGCATCTGAATCGGTACGGTTGATGGAGATATGGAGCAAGCTAGAAGTTGCATATCGCATTCCGAGGAAGAAATTCGATCCCACTGCTCACGCTGCGAACCAATTCGATGCTCGTCGAGGAGGTGATCGCGATGATGAGTCCTCCCATACACCAAATCCAACCGCAGCAGCTCCTACTGGGCCCAGAAACTCCGCCACACCGCGAGGCCCAGCAAGGCCCTTCCAACCAAGACCACCAATGCCGAGGAGAGCTCCATTACCTGCTGGGTGGTTCGCAACGCTTGATCCGGCAGGAAATACATATTATTATAGTCGCGGCGGTCAAACGACGTGGCAAAGGCCCACTCTCCCTGCAAACGATGCCCCAGCACCGAAGAAAAACATCGCGAAAGCCATCCAAGACCAAAAACGGCTCCAGGATATCATTGACTCTGTAACGAAGGGTGACCAGCCTAAGCCAGCAGCAACGCCGAAGCTGTCTGAGGCAGAGTTGAAAGAGAAGAAGAGGGCTGAGAAGTGGCGCTCGTTGCCTGAGGAGAAGCAGATGAAGATATATGAGAATACTGTAAGAGCGCACCCCTCCTTCATCTGACCAAAACCACTTACACGTATGCAGATTTCTCCTCACATCAAGTACGTCATGGATAAGTACCGCAAAAAGCTTCCAAAAGATGACCTGAAGCGCTTCGCCAAGGAGATCGGGAAGATCCTCACTGCCTCTGATTTCAAGCACAAGCGCGTCGAGGATCCTACCAAAATCACCGAGTACCACGAGAAGAAAGTGAAGAAGAGCGTCCGCGACTACTTCGAGAAAGCAGTGGCTAAAAGGGTCGCTTACGAAAAGAAGAAGGCCGAGAAGAAGGCAGCCGAGGCTCTCAAGAATGGCCAGACACCCGCAAGTGTCGTGTCAAATGACACTGGTACCCCGGTTACGGCGGACACCAGCACCCCGCTGGACGCAGATGCTGATGGGGAGGATAAGGCGGCCATGTCTGACGTCGAAATGTCAGATGACGAGCTACATGGACAATCCGTTCCAGCCACTCCCTTGGGCGACAGCTCAGGCGATGACACCCTGAAGCGCAAGCGCGACGGGGAAATCCAGGATATACCCGCCGATGCCGACGACGCCCTCGCCAAGCGCTTCAAGGCCGATGGAACAGCCATTGATGCTTCCCCTGGCCCTCCTCCACCTCCACCACCTCCCCCAGCAGACGCTCAGGTAGCAGACCGCATAGAGGAGGAAGATCCAGCAGCGGCAGAGATGCGAGCCGCTCAAGAGGCGCTCGAGCGGGAGAATGAGGCTGCGGTGAGGGAGGAAGAGATGCAAGAGGTTATGGCGCTTGGGGATGGGGGCACGGAGTTTAAGATGGGTGACAATATTATGGCGAACGGGACGCATGGTAAATCAGGCAGCGACGCCTCACCGCTAGCTGCGCCGCATGGCAACGACAGCGAGATGGATGGGCTGCTGCAGAGTGAGCGGACGGAAGTGCTCAGCAATTGACTTGGCTGACCTTATTCAAAAATGGCGTTTTTTTTTTTTTTTTTTACGCATGCATAGGGGGCACCTCGGACGGGTTGTTAATTTGCCGGACTTCGTTTTTTCTTGCGAGCGCAAAGGGGGGCTTTGCATATATATGTACGTTGTAAATATATCTGGCGTTGAAATTGGGAGAGCGGTATAGTGAGATGGGGTTGGGGGGATGATGGATCACATCGAGCTTCGGTTTTGTGTGTGCGTGTGCATTTTGGGGGGGATAGAGGGATTCTTTGGGGCCGAGGTGGGGGAAGCGGAGGGCATATATTACTTACTAGGTGACTGTACTATAGGCGAATATCAGAGACGCAGAGATGAAGCTACAATAATTACTAGTGGGGTAATATATGCCTTGATTAGTTGCAGCTATATATGTCTGATTGGGGTTTTGCTTTAGTTAGTGTGGCTAGGTGATACTCCATTGCAAGCAAACCCTCGAGGAAAGATTCAAGAAGATGAAACTTCCATGTTTCGATGGCCAACTACTAGCTGGGACTTCACCATGCATATTTAGCGCGGCATAGATTGGCAAATATCAGGCGTCGAAGTACAAATTGCTGTATTATCTCTGTGTCTGGCTACCATTGAATCTAAAGAAGTTCAACGACCGCTCGAGATTAGGATCTATAACATCCCGAAAACTCATTCCATGTCGCAAGCATATCCACTCACAGTCGATGGTATTATACGCTATTTCAGCTCTGTCTGGTAGGAGTCCTCTTGACGCATCAAAATTCATGTGTTGCGCCATAGCACATTGTTCTCGAAGGGTCATTCCAAAACATGAGCAGGAAGGCATGCAAGAATTCTGCGATTAGCCTAAGACTACACGGCAAGAAGGTCCTAGCTGCATGCAACAAGCACGACCCTCCATGTCTAATGAGAGAGGCGTCTCTCACACAAGAGGAAATCGTCGTTGCCGGATACGCTACAGCCCGCTCAATTATAACGCCAACTGCACGAGAAGAAAGGAACCTCTAATATAATATCATCAACTCGAACTGCTTGGAAAAGTTGGATAATGGAGTTATTCTCGAGCCTCACCCATACACTTATTTTCATTTTCCCAGGCGGTTTCCCGACAACTTTGGCGAGCGTGCCAGTCTAGATTTCATTCCATTCTAGCACAGGAGGAAGACGGTCGATTTGGGGGACGGCTCTAAACTCATCAATGATGATAGCAAGACGATGAAGAGGACGAGCATGATGCCGAGCATGATGCGGTTGCTAGACGTACCATAGCGAGCAATGGCATCACTAGGAGCAATAGACGCGCACAGCATTGAGTCTAACTAATCACAATATACGACGCGGACGAGCACGGACGAACACAGTTATATTCACCATCACACGGCGGCGCACCTCTACAGGTTATCATATTCGTACAGAGATTCTACAGCCCAAAATTTACTTTATGACATAAGGAGCAAGGGGCCTTTTATTCTTTCTTTCCGATTATAACGATGGGATTTAGGGCGAGATTCGAAAGGGATGGGATAGGATAGGATTTAAACGAGAGGAAATCGTCGAGAAGACTGAACCGACGGGAAGACTGAACTGACGAGAAGACCGAACCGACAAGAAGACCGAACCGACAAGAAGACCGAACTGACGAGAAGACTAAACTAACGAGAAGACTAAACCGACGAGAAGACCGAACTAACGAGAAGACCGAACCGACTTGAATATCAGACCATCTATAAGAGCTCAGTTCTTGCTAGTAGGCAACTCGGGCCTTAGAGCAGGATGCCTTGTGCATCCAGAGAACGTTGTGGTCGTTGGTGGCAAACTTGCAGCCGAGGGTGTTGCACGATTTAATGAATCTCACTAGCTCATCTCTAGAGTCTGCAGTCCTCTACATACCACTACATATGAGGGAACATCGCGGCTTCTCGGCTTGACGCGCTAGATTATAATGCCTATAAACCGCCTAGATTACAATAACCACGAGGTAGCGTTCCTAGCTTATAAAGATATCTAGATGAAACTTGTCGGCAGAGAAGACATTACGAATATCTAGGCTGAAGTCACTATTAGAAATGAGAAGGGGCATCGGTAAGCTGACCGCTATAAAAGGCAATTTTTGTTGTCCTAACTAGGACTGCGACAAAACTTTTACCAGCAGAGACCGTGCTCGTAGCCATTTCAACGCTGTTCACCAAAAGTTCGTCCCAGGACCTTGCAGGGACAAGGAATGCGTTCAATCTTCTCGTTAGCTTAATCTTCTCGTCGGTTCAATCTTCTCGTCGGTTTAGTCTTCTCGTCGGTTCAATCTTCTCGCCGCCGGTGCAGTCTTCTCACCTACTTAGTCTTCTTACCGTTCCTATTTTCTTGTCAACGAGAAATTAATAGTTCGCATAAGAGAGTCCAGCAAGTCTGCCAGCATCTGCGACTGCATTTGTAACTAGCGCACTAGGACCAGAGACGTTTACGTTTAGATTTCCGTTCTTGATCACGCCAAACCCACCAGGTCGAACATACGATCTAGATTATAACATATCAATAAGTCGCTGCTGGTCTACATAGAGGAATTGTTTTGGCTTTCTCTATGATATATTTGATAACTTCAAACAATCAAAAAACTGCTTCCCAGGCCTGCTTGGGTTCCTTTCACAGAATAACCGCAAATGGAATGTCTAACGGCATATCCTGCCTTCACAGTCCGATCAGATATCCCTTGACTTGGATGCTGCACTAGCCTTCCGTCAAGTCCGTAAACACAACATTTCAGATATCCCCCAGATACTCCACATCTTCCCCGCCCCCGAATGCACTCGCTTTATTCTTTTTCTTTCCCTTATTTTTCGATTTCGAGGCATTGCTACCCCCGCCGAACATATCGTTCTCCTTCCCTTCCGGGCCACGAGTGGCGTGAATAGCAGCCTTCTTCTGCCTCGTCGCTTCCGCAAGCTCGGCTTCCACACGCGCCTCTTCAGCGTTCTGCTCCGCCTCGATCTCTTCTCGCTCGGCATTGATTACCGCCACGTCTTCATACTCTAGGCCTGTATGAGACTTGTATTCATCGAAGTCGATCGGTACCTTCTCTCCCAACAGCGCGCTATTAATCTTGCTAGGGTAAAGTCTTTCTTCTTTGTTGAATTTGAGCTTGATCTGGCGCCTATTTCGATCCGGAAACATCTTGGAAATCATCTCGAAATCGGTTCCAAACATGCGCAGGCCAACATAAAACTTTTCTTCAGCCTCGAGGTCCCAGAATATATTCTTCTCACGTTTCATGAACGTGCCAGATGTGGTGATTCGAGTGAACTCGTTTTCTTCGATGATTTCCATGACGCCAGCATTGGCTGCTGCTAGTTTGTGACGGTCGAGGTTCAATGAGCTTTCATCGATAACAATCTGCCCATCCACCAATCTCATGCGAGGGCCTACGCTTGCAGTTTGAAGGGGCGTTTCGGTCTCGGATCGCGTTGCTGCTGTAGGCCTTTCATCGTCGGACGCTCCAACAAGCTCGGGATTCTCTCTCCGCAGTTTCGCCTTCGCTTTCCTGTCTATATCCCTCTGCTTTATTTCATCGTGTTTGCTGAACTTCTTGCCGATCTTGAGATCCTTACAGAGATCTGACATCTTGATTGTCGAGTGGTCAATTTCCTGATCTTCCGCATCCTCAGGGGTCTCCGCGCGCTTTTTCCGCGCTCTGGGTTTTGGAGTGCTAGAAGTGGCAGCCCTGGGCTCCCTGGGCTTCCTAGGTTTCCTGGGCGCGCTTGTGCGCGGTGCCTTGGTTGCGTGGACTTGAACTTCAATGCTAGGCCGAATGTCAATATTGGCATCATCTAGTTTTCTTTTCCTGGCTTTTGGCTTTGCTTTAGGAGGCTGTATGGGTATTGGGGTGCCAGAAGTCCCATCTGGGTTCAGAGGCATCACTGGGATAAGTTGAGATGGGTGGCCTGTTTCTCCTGCACCCATGGCAGATAGGTCCATAGACTCATCTTGAGCGCCAATTGTAACAGCATCATTCCTCTCGACATCTTCGTGATCAATATGTTGCTGAGTTGGTCGTGAAACAGGCGGACGTGTTGTACCAGTATCTTCAGTTGTGCTTATTGTTGCGGGCCTTTCCGCCTCCTTTCCAAGACGTCCCTCTTCACTCGGAGTATTAATTGGAACCGGTTCAGCAGTTGTTGTCGGCGGTATCGAAGGGGGGCGTGACGTGGATTTTGGGGTTGGCACCGTTTCCTGGGGTTGTGAGGGAATCGGGACTTGGCTAAGTCTTCGTCGCGTACTTGAAGGTACCGGCACCACAGCTTCTCGTTCCAATGGGATTGCGGTTATTGGCAGTTGCTCTGCGTCCTTTGTAGGAGGAGGTATGACTGCAAAGTCTTGCCTGGCTGATGTGGCTGGTGCCGCTGAGTCCTTTGAAGTTGGAGATATGGTTTGTCGAACCACTGGTTCATCCACTGACGGCGCTGATTGAAATTCGGGTGCGGCTGGTGATTCCACCTCAACCGATGGGATAGGAACATTATGAGTGGAAGGAGGCGCTGGTTCTTGCGCTTGCTTTTCGACAGGTGGGATCGATGGTGAGGCTGATGGTGGGGCAGTAACGCCAGGTCTTCGCGCTGGAGCGCGTGGTTTGAAGCTCGCGGCTCCTTTCTTCTTCAAAAGGGAACTCATGGCTCAGAAGTGACCATGCGAAAGGCTCGGTAATTTGTTGGCCAACGTGGTGAGAAATCCTTCGCAGGCGCAGTTGTCGTGGGATGTTCGCGGCTGCGAGTCAAGAAAGTACAATTTAGTTTACAAGGCTATCTATCCTCGTTATCGAGTCTAGGCGTCTGAAAAGTGGGACTAAGCGACAGATTTGGCGCTAGTGTACTTTTGGTCTCGACAACGCCAGGATCCTCCGACCTTCGATCTTTGAACAATCCTGCTCCCCCTTCAACACCACATTGCCACCACATCCCGCGACAGCATCCAACAAACTTCTCTCTCCTGATGACAATGAGCTAGATATTGCTCTTATACTCTTTTTATCGCAACGCGCGATTCTTCGGCTGCCTTGCTACTGATGAAGGTGGCCGCTGCAACTGTCGGCCCCCTTCCTCCAGCCATCATCAAGATGGAGGACAGGAAGAGAGCAGCTGGCCAAAGCGTCGATGATCTTGCTCCGCCCACAAAAAGACAAGCTATGAACGGTGGCAGCAAGGTATCTGTTGACGCCGACATGCCATGGAAAGATGACCTGGAGGTGAGTTTGTCAACCTTTCGTCCGCACACGATCCCTTTGTTACCTTGGTCCACCACACGTGCCAAGTGTC
The DNA here is from genome assembly GCA_000750745.1 of Pseudogymnoascus sp. VKM F-4281 (FW-2241). NCBI lineage: Eukaryota > Fungi > Ascomycota > Leotiomycetes > Thelebolales > Thelebolaceae > Pseudogymnoascus > Pseudogymnoascus sp. VKM F-4281 (FW-2241). Next base: position 24,686 of record JPJV01002040.1, read on the forward strand.
ACTGTGCGATAGAGGTCGCAAGACTAGATGATACACACATGTCGATGGCCTAGTCTAATGTCCCAGTTGTCACAAACTGTTCCCGACCTCATATAACGACCCTCGCTCCACATCCCAGACCATACGACCATATCATTTCATAGTACCATCGTTCTATACACAGTTGTGCACATCATATGGGTTGCGTAGGACTTGTCTAACATGGATTACAGAGGTATCAGAAAGATGCAATTTTACGTCAGATGACAGAATACAAACGCGAGAAGGCACTACTCGAGTCGGAATTAAAGGATGTTCGCAAGCGCTCTGTTGATCACGATGACCACTTACGGGTCGTTGACGCTTGGTGGAGCCAACTGTTGGATGAAGTCACGCTTTTGACGAAGAATTCCACGCCAAGTACTTTCACTGTAGATGGTTCGTTGTTTGCGTTAGAATACAAGGAAGACTATACTGACGCGTTTCCAGCGCCATTCCCCACGGCTACGAACTTTGAGAATAGCGTGGTGTTCTCGGATCACTTAGCTTCGAAGGCAAAACAAATCAAGGAAATGGTTGCCAGCATAATGGCTAACCTTGATACGTCCCCAGACAAACGAACCGATGAAGTCCAGGATCTTCAGCAAAAGCTAAATAAGCTACTCGCCTCGCATAAAGACGAAATGGTCAAGTATGATCGGATGCGCGTAGAAAATGAGCAAGCGAAAGAAAGACTGGAGAGCGCCTCGCTCCGCGCACTCAAGCTGGAAAGGAAACTGGAACGCTCCAAAAGCTCAACTGTCGCAAAGTTGGAGCAGCAAGCGATTGCAGGAACTGGCAACAGTGCTGGTAGCGGAATTGGCAGTGTTGAGAACGGATTCGATACTCGCGCCGAGGTTGCCAATGGCTCAAAGGATAACGAGGCGAAGGTCGAGGCATCTCAAATTGCTCTGAAGGAGGCCGTTGCTGTTTCCGACAAACAAAAGCAACAACTGGAGGAGTTGTTTACCGAGAATAAGTCGATAACAGAGCAACTTACTGCCGCGAACGCTAGACTGGCCAATCTCACCGAGGACGACTACGCCCGGACCGAGCTGTTCAAGAACTTCAAGAGCCAGCATGAGGAGGTCATTAAACGCATCAACCACCTTGAGGCTACCAATATCCAACTGAGGGAGGAGGCGGAAAAGCTTCAGGCGGAACGAACAGCGTACAGGACACAACTTCAGAACGAAGCGGACACGGTTAATGGAGAACTCGAGAGCCAGTTGCTGCGCTTGGATTCCGATTTAGCCCGAGTACGATCGACCAGAGACGAACTGCTAGCCGATCAGACTATGCGAAAGGCGAATCAGGACCAGGAGCGAACTGCTATAGGCCAGATGAAAGAACTCGTCAGTGCAAAGGAAGATCGCGTAACGAGCTTGGAATCCGAAGTTCAAAGGCTGAGATCCTTGGTAGAAGGCTCTTCCGAGACCACACCTAAGCCGGAAATTGAAGGCCTGGATCTCGCCGAGCTTCAACGGAAGTATGTTACCCTGGAACAGAGCTTTTCGTCGGTCAACAATGAACTGCCAGCCATGGAGAAAGCATACAAGCGTGCGGTCGCGACAGCATCGAAGAAGGTCATGGACTTCGCGGCCTTGGAAGAAAAGGTTTCCATCCTTATTGCCGAAAAATCAAAGGCCGATCAAAAGTACTTTGCAGCTCGCAAGGATATGGACACGAGAATAGGCGAAGTCAGAGCTCTCAGAGCACAGAACTCGAAAAGCTCGGAAATCATCACACAGCTGAAGGATGTTGAATCTTCAAACAGAACTATTGTTACTGGGTTAGAAAGACAACTGAGCGATCTCCGACAATCGTACTCCGCCACTATGTCAGATCATAAGAAGCTCCAGTTGACCAGCTCAGAGTCAGCTTCCAAGCTGGAGAATTTGAAGGCACAGGTATTAGAACTTACCAACATGTTGAGGTCCAAAGACATCGCCCTATCCACCACCAAGCAACGTGCTCAGTCTGTCGAGTCAGAACTAGAACAGGTCCGTGCTCGATTTGAGCAATCTGAAAAAGAGAAGGAGACTTGGAAGGCAAAGAGCTTGAGCAATCAATCAGGCGAAGAGGAAATGTTGAGAGTAAGTTGATTAGTCATTGATTTATTGGAATTTACTAACGGATTTCTCAGATGCTCGCATTATGTACTATTTGTCGCAAAGATTTCAAGAACACGGCGTTGAAGACCTGCGGTCATCTATTTTGCAACCACTGTGTTGAAAACCGCCTGGCTAACCGGATGAGGAAATGCCCCAACTGCTCCAAGGCATTCGATAAAATGGACGTCATGGCGGTTCACATGTGATTCCACAATCACCCTTACTGGCAGACGCCAAATTTCCATTTGATCTTGTGTATGTCCGTGCAAATTCGAGGACCAATCTTCTGAGGACTTGTACGGTGGTTTGGGGTCAGGGCTTGTATGATGTTTTCGGAACGTTTCTAGGGTTTGGCATGGCTTACTGCAGCTCTGTCAATTCACCGCATAATTGTACATTAGTTTTTCCTGAGCATGATGGATAATGCCTGGCTTCCTATGCCGCCTGAGTAGGATAGCCTCGTTGCTACGATGAGAGTGGCTTCCCAAAGTATTGGGTATCAGTCCGCTCGTCATAGAAGTAGATATACAATAATACAGCTACATTGCTGATTACTTTTTAATTGTCATGAAGTGATATGTCTGTGCTGATTGTCTATTATATGAGTACACCGTCTTATCTTCGAGTCGTCGATCCAAACCCCGTACTCTCATGTCGAGCGCCTGAGCTGGAGGACGCCCCAGAGCTCGACCTGCTAGGTCCCCCGTAACTATTTCCACC
>JPJV01002049.1:0-11001 GCA_000750745.1 Pseudogymnoascus sp. VKM F-4281 (FW-2241)
CCCCCCTCGGATACGAACATTGCTGACTCAAGAAGCGAATGAACCATCAATCGCGCCTGAAAACACGGTTGACGTTCTGTTGAATCTAGCTGTATCGGGGACGTCGCCTCTAGACCTGGATGACTTTATTAGCGTTGTTAGCTCAGCTACGAAATACCTCCAACATGCTCGCTTCCAAGTCGCGCTGTGCAATTCAATGGCATTATATGCGGCCCTTAGGCTAGTATTAGTATCTTATACTCGGCTCGAGGACAGTCTGGGCGAAGCGGACTCCCCAGATGAAGAGGACACCAAGCGCCTTTCCGTATGGAGGACTGAGATGAATCAAGTCCTCGCCGACATATCGGCGCTCCCCGAATTCGCCGCCAGATGCCCCGTAAACTCGACCATGTCTAGCTATTTAAGAAAATGGTTGTCATCGCCGCAACTCCAACTGCAAGTCTGCGCTTGCATCATGCTCGGCAACCTCGCACGCTCCGACGAAGTATGTGAAGAGTTTGTCCAAAAGAGCCGCATCCACAAACCCCTTATGGACATTCTCACCACGGCAACCGATTCCCAAGTCCTCTACGCCGCCATCGGCTTCCTAAAAAACCTCGCCCTCCCCGCTCGCAACAAGATCGAATTAGGCAACGCCGACCTCATTGAGATCCTACCACGCCTCTGGGCCATGGATACACTCCCCCAGATCCAGTACTCAGCGATCAGCCTGGCGCGCCAACTTCTCATCGGGAACTTCGCCAACGTCCTCCGCATCTCCGCCCCGCTCTCCGCCGACCCTGACTCCCCCGCCAACGAGAAATCCCGCCTCTCAGTCCTCATCTCCATCTTCAGCCGCAGCGACGCCGAACCCGTGCGCATGGAGATAGCCCGCGCCCTCGCGGCCGTATGCCGCGTGCTCGCCGCGCGCACACCATCCTCCGACACCGACGCAGAGGCCCTCCAGACCCGGCGCCGCGAGCTCTTCGAGCGTCACCGCGATATCGGCACTCCGCTCAGCTTCCTGGTCTCGCAGACCAAATGGCCCGTCGTGCGCAGCGAGGGCTGGTTCGTGCTGGCGCTACTAGCGCGCACTGAAGAGGGTGTCCAGTGCGTGGCGGATATCATGCATGAGATTGATGTGTTTACGCCGCTGATGGATCTCATGACGGGCAAGAACTTCATCGAGCGCATGAGTTCCCCCATGACGTCGCCGACGGAGGCGACGAGCTCGCTGCTCGCGGAGCTGATGGCGGCTAAGGATGGTGGATCTGGTACTGGAGAGGCTCCTAAGGTGGGTACAACGAAAGAGGCGGAGATGGCGAGGATTGATCGCGAGAACGCACTTGTGCTTGTTAGCGAGCTGTTGCGGCGACGGGGGTCGACGATGGCGTTTATGCGACGCATTGCGTTTGAGGAGCTGTTGCAGGATGGTGGGAGCTTGCACGTCGAGAATCTAGCGGCAGAGACAGCATCGTCGACGCCGTTGCCGTTGACGCAGACGAGTAGCGAGAGCTCGTTTATGATGGATAGTGTGATGGGTGATAACAACCATGAGATGTTTCACTGAGTTGTGTGTAGAGGGTGGGAGTTTGAGCTATGGGATGGGATCGAGGTGTATGGATGGAGGTATAATTGGGAATAGATAGAAGAGGGGTTTATTTAACGGGCATAGGGCACTCGACACTTGTCGTGGATTTCTTCACAAGATTAGAAATTGAAAAGCAAACACAATTCTCAGAGCTATGATCCAGGCCCATTCCGGTGGGTGGAATCAAAGACGATGGAATTCAAGTTTTTCATTCCCCAGCCCTCGCTATACGCTACACATTGCCAATAGATTGGTATCCCACACAACCCCCCAAGCGCCAAAACCCAGCCATCTTAACATATAAACAGGCATTATTCCTCGTCACTGCTCTCCACCACAAACCCACCAAATGCTCTGGCCCTCGGCCGCCGCGGGGCCGGGATGTCCTCATCGTCATCATCATCCAATTCCACCATCCTGACGTCCTTACCATTCGCCTCAGGGCTCCCTTTCGGGCTCTCAATGTCCTCGGTATCAAGCCTCGCCCGCTTCGCCCCGGAAGGCCGTGCATGCGGGCTCGACAGCGGGGTCTCAGTTCCCATCTCCTCCCCCGACTCCACCGATCTCTTCCGATTTCCACTAGACGGCGGACTCACAGCCACCACGACATCCTCGTCGCTATCGCTCTCGTTCATAGTCACGGCCCGCGCCTTAGGCTTCCTCTTTTCCGCCTCCTTCGCCCCTGCCCCGATCGCCTCCGCGACCAGCAGTCCCCTCCTTACACGCGCCCTGGTCTTCTCCTCCTCAGCGAAGAATGCCTCGTCGCGCTCTGCATCACTCTCATCATCGCTATCATGCACAAACAGCTCGCTCTTGATCCTCCGCTGCTTCTCGAGGTCCTTGGCTCGCCTCGCTAGCTCCCTGGCGGCCAACTGCTCCTCGCTGAGCGCATCGTCCTCGCTCCCACTGCGTCGGCGCTTCCGTCGCGTCTTCTTCAGTGCGGCGAAGGCGTCCGATTTACTCATCGGCGTGGGCCCGCCGGCAGGGAAGAGTATTTCGGCATCGTCATCGTCTATTCCGTTGTCCGATTCGTCATCAAAGGCTGCGCGTCGTCTATTTTGGTTGGTAGAGACGCGCCGGATTTGTGCTTCCGCGTTGTACCCGTTCTCAAACGTTGGGGGGTCGAACTCTGCGGCCTTAATTAGGGTGAGTGCTTCCTTGAGTTGAGAAGCGGATAAATCGGAGGGCACCACCCAAGGCGTGTCGATGTCGTTTTCATCACCAATGCGGCGAAGGCCGACGAGCGTCATCAAAAGTCGGAGGTAGCCATTTTTGAGCATGGCTGTCTTGCAGGTACTGTCATCGGTCTTGGCAGCTGTGTCTGTTAGCAGTGTTGGACGAATGGCTTATTACTTGATTTCTTACCTATTGACGGGGCCTTAGGAGGGTCTGCAGGCACGGGTGAAGTTTCGCTAGTATCGGCTTCGACGGATTGGATGGGTTTGTTTGCCCCTTCCCAGCTTCTGCGCTCTATCTCAGCAGACGACAGTTGAGATTTGAGCCACGCTAAAAGGTGCCCCTCGTTACGGTCCAGCAAGGCGCCAACAACAACGGCAATCCGCTGCTCCCATTCAAATCCAGGTTTGACTTCTAGCTCTGCTGCTGCCCGGGCCTTGCTTTCAATGGTTTGCATCTCATACCCGTACTGGAAGAAGTTGGCAGTGTACGTTGTCTTCGAAAACAGCATCTCGACAATAAGCTCGGGGTGTTCCTGGATCTTCTTAACACACTTCCGGAGAATGTGCCTCACTAGTTCGTCCCACTCCTTGAAAGTTTTCGAGGCTGGGTCAAGCCCTCCGGGGCCTTTGATGATCTTGTGTAGGAGATGGATAATGTCGACTCTGAAGAGCATGATGCTCATGTCCATCTTGAAAGCCACCCGGTACATGAAACGATGGGCTCTCTTCATCTGTTCTGGTTTTAACTCCTGGTAATATGTCGCCAATGTGACAAAAGTGTCTATGCAACCCTGAGTCAGGAATCTAGACGAGAAGCGTTTGAAGTCGAAATTTCTTTCTCTAGAGACCCGCTCTGCATGCGCGTCATCATTGTCCGAGTCGTCAATTACTTCGTCGTCCGCATCATCTTCTCCGGCATCTATTGCTGCCTTCTTTTTCCTGCGGACACGCCTCCGTGACCGTACTTGCAAGTCGGTATTTTGTTTCGAGTAATTTTCGAGGATGCGAATATAGACATGAGCCAGCTCAGTAGCGGCATCAAGGTATCCGAATCCCTGATCTTTAAAAGTGCGGATGATATTAGCAATCCGGTCATGTGTTGTTTCCTCGTAAAATATACGCGCGAGGATGTTCTCTGCAATCTCTTGATCCTCATCAAGCTGTGACTCGGACATTTCTTGGACAGTCAGTAGGATCTGCGTAAAACATTTCATTGAAGCTTTTAGGTCGTCCCATGATTTATCCTCAAAATGTTTCTCCATTGCGCGGTTCAAAGTGATAAACATCTCTTGGTTTAGGACGCTTGCCACGATCCCAAAGCTGTCATCATTATCTTTATCCGTGGCCTTCTTACTTTTCTGCGGCTTCTTTGACAGTCGTCGCACGCGTTCGGCTTCCAGTAACCAAGAGATAAGGTAAAAGAACTGGCGTGGATGGTATTCGAGGATGCGCTCAGCCTGTCGATCGATTGCCTTTCGCACGTTCTGGAAGAGCAGATTGAATCCCGAATCGAGGAAATCTTCCACGAATGTTTTGAGGTTATTACTAGCTCGATGGCTAAGTTTCTCTGGAGCATCAAAATCCATGGGCCCTTTCACTTCCTTCGATGCGCGCGTTGGCGGTTTGAACTTCTTATACTTATCCATCTTGTCAAGACTCCGGGACGGATTCATTAGGGCATCCTGGCCAGCGACTGTAGACATCTTTCCGTCGTCCCGTTTAACCCACAGCATCGTGCCAAATCTATTGTGTCTTGTCGGGGCTGTCCTCGCGTTCGCTCTCCTCATGCCGGCTTCCTGGCTGAGCAAACTCGCCAGTTCGTCATCCTTATGGTTGTCCAACTGTTTCTCGTTCATGAATAGGGTTTCGATATCTACACCTTTGATTAAATGAAAGAGTATTTCCATAACAACAACGTCCTGGGTGTTGAAATCCTCTCCCATAGACGAGCAGAGCGCTAGCAGCAGATGTAGAATATCCTGATAATCGAAAGCGTCAATTATCGCAGACCGCGAGATTTCTATTTCATCTCCATCGTCTTGGACGCCCGGTGGTGGAGCTATCATGGTGATATTCCGGAGCAGATAGAGAACCATTCTGATCACGTTCTCATCTCGAGTACTGCGATCATTCAAAGCGATGGCCATGGAAGGCAATGCAACCCGGGTTACGGTGTGCAGAATTCGCGCCCCATCATAATTGACTATCGAGCGCTTGTAGCCCAATTGAGCGAGTTGAAGGAATGGAATATGGCGATGGTGATTCACCGTCATCTCAACCCCTTTATCCAACGGCCATGTCAACGGTACGAGAAGTTCTACGCATGCGAGCGCTATCCTCGACTTTATCTTGTTATCTGTTTCGTTTTCGGGCCAAGCTGCCAGGATCTGGAGGAGGTCGCCGCCGACCAGGTTCAACTCTGCGAGACATCGTGCCACATCTAGTCGATTTGCCTTTTCGTCATATAGCTTTAACCATCGTTTTATATCTCGTAAACAAGCGAGAGCATCGTCTCCGAGTACATAGCGTCCGTCCTCATCTGCACCGCTACCCCCAAGCTGCAAAGCCTATTAGTGATAGTCATGGTGGGTGGAATGCGTATAAACATACAGCTGTAACGAGACTGGAGACGTAAGCCTGAACTTCAGGGTCTACGACTGCCTTTGAGCCGTCGGCCAACTCCATTGCTGGGTTTATTCGTTGAATTATCACTATCCTCACATTTCCGATGCTCTTTACGCGTATCCAAATTGGGTAGACGCGACGTGAATGCGGGGCGGCTTATCGGAGAAACTTTGAAGCCGGTATCGGATAAATATCGGGAATTTGGCACAAACCTCGGGATCACGGGTAGCCTCGGAGGGTAACTGTCTATGATATCAATCTTGGTTTTCAGCTTTCATTCCCCAAAATTTCCAATTTCTAGCACTTTTGTTTGTGTACCTTGATTACTATGGCTACAGCACTCCTTAGACGGCAATTGCTGCAATTCGGCAGCCATGCAAGGACTTTCAGCTCGAGTCCTATCGTCGCCGCTGGTGCCATTAAGAAGCTCGGTGTAATTGGGGCCGGACAGATGGTAAGGATGCCACAAGGCCAACCTGCGCTTTCCATTACTGACTCCTATGACAGGGCCTGGGAATAGCTCTTGTTGCTGCCCGAAATGCTGGCGTCCCAGTGACTCTCCTCGACACTTCTCAAGCTTCAATCGATAAAGGCCTCAAGTTCGCTGGCATGTGACTGCCCCTCTTCCAAGTTCAGGACGTCCTCTAACTTCACAACTCCTACAGATAAACTCCTTGCCAAGGATGTCGCCAAAGAGCGCATTTCTCAGTCAGATGCCGACCTTGTCCGCAGCCGTCTCACTTCGACCACTAACATGGACGACCTCTCGTCGGTCGACTTCGTCATTGAAGCTGTCCCCGAGATCCCATCTCTGAAGTTCGACATCTTTTCACGCCTTGGCCAAATCGCCCCGGCGCACGCGATCTTAGCCACCAACACTTCCTCAATCTCTATCACGCGCATCGCAGCAGCCACGACCCAGGACCCAACCAACACCTCGGTGTCGTCGCGCGTTGTCGCAACGCACTTCATGAACCCCGTCCCAATCCAGAAAGGTGTCGAGATCATTTCTGGACTACAGACCAGCAAGGAGACTCTGGACACTGCTGTTGCCTTCTGCAAAGCAATGGGAAAGATCCCGTCCGTCTCGGCTGATAGGCCTGGATTCCTCGCAAACCGCATCCTGATGCCATATATCAACGAAGCTATCATCTGCCTCGAAACTGGCGTCGGCCAGCGTGATGATATTGATGCCATCATGAAGAACGGCACAGGTGTTCCCATGGGGCCTCTTCAGCTTGCGGACTTCATTGGCATTGACACCTGCCTTGCCATTATGAAGGTGTTGTATGAGGATACTGGAGACTCGAAGTACAGGCCTAGCGTTCTGCTGAAGGGGATGGTGGATGCTGGGTGGCTCGGGAAGAAGAGCGGGAAGGGGTGAGTCTTAAGTCTCGGAATCCATGATTTAAATGCTGACAATGTTTAGTTTCTACGACTATTAAACAATAACGGACGTGGAGGGCACAGCAAGAGGCGCAATGTATAATCAGTATATATAACAACAAACCGCAGTCAATCAGTATCACACAGGGGTCTAAGCAGCCTTTTATGGGAAGATGTTCTTAGCAGATGCAGTTGAATCAGATTTATACAAGCCAGAGATCCTGCTCGAAGCTACAAAAAAGATATAGACAAATAAGCAGAATAACCTCCATGCGCGCCCCACCATCCATCCAACTATATCCCATCCCATGACTTCTAAGATCTGTTGGCCTTTCGAAGATCGCCAATGTAGCCAGGAGATCCAGCCCGATAGAGCCAAACATATAGAATAGTAGAAATCAGTTCATCGTAGCAGAAACTAAGAGCATTGGCACCGATCCAGACCCTAAAAAAAAAGTTGACAGAACAATGTGTTGTGTGTGATATGTACTTTCGTAAAACGTTAAAAAGTGACAGAGAAGATGAAGAAGCACTGCGACAGAAGGCAGACAAAGCAAGTCGTAAACGCCAATCCATGGTTCATCCCCCCAACCCAGCCTTGTTTCATATCCTAAAACCTCATCTTCGTATAGCTTGAAACATTCGTAAAACCGCAAACACATCAGCATAAAAAAAGAAAAATCCAATATGATTGACCCAGCTCCCAAAATTCCCTGGATTGAGTGCCTTTTTTTTTGGTTTGTCCATTTCTCCGTTGCCACCGATCCTAGTTTTCCCGTAAAAATACACTTCGCGAGGCGGGACAAGGGGATAGAGCCGGGGGACAGGGTGCGGATGCCCCGGGCCGCCGAACCGCAATTATTGTCAAATCGTTGGCATATCCACAATCATTGCCCTTCGTAAGAGCCAGACATGCTGTACGTTCGCTTGCGTCGCTTCATGGAGTTGAGATCATACTCGTCTTGGCGTAGGTAGTGCGCCGTCTCGCCATGCTGGTGTTGCTGAGGCTGGTGTTGAGATTGTGGCTGGCTCTGCTGGTCCTGTGAGTCTTCCAGGCCCAGGCCTTGGTGCTGTCTGCCCAATGTAGTTTGCTCTGTCGCCGCTGGACGCCCAGGGCTCATGCTCTGCGAATATGCGGTGGCAAAGTCAGTTGCTGGCGCCATGGGTGCACTGAGCTGCGAAAGGTGATATTCTCGAGGCCCAGCGTCAGGGGTCCGTGGGATGTGAAACTCAGCGGGGGCCATGAGCGGAGCGCTCTGGAAGCCACCGCTACTAAAGGCACTAGCAAATGTAGCTGCACGCGCAGTGGCGGGGACAGGTTGATTCGGGCTTTGGGAAGAGACTGAGCGGTATTGGCTACGGAGATCAAGACCGGATGGGAAGGTTGCTGAAGAGGCTCGATATCGGGAGACGGGCGGCGTGGAGGGTTGCGTATTAGTTGGATGGGATGTCGGGTAAGTGAGATGAGTCGGAGAATTGTGGACATTGGAGCCTATATCAATGTTAGCACATACAATGCATAATAGATTGTTCAAAGCTCACTTGGGTATGCAGGATTGTCATATTGCTGATGGTTGACTCCATTTCCTCCAGGCTGGTCTCCTTGGTATATGGATGCCTGTCGCCCGTTACTGGACGGGCTCTGGGGACCTGGTGGTGGGTAGCTCGCATAATCAATGGAATCCCCCTTCCACGACATGCTAGAGCGTAGAGGTGATTGTAGCGACTCCGACCTAGATCTCGACATCGTCTCTCGTAGTTGCAGTGGCTGTAACGGCCGGGCGCCTTGTCTGGAAGCTTGCATACCGTAACCGTCCATGCTATTATGGCGATTGAACACAGTTGAATTTCGAGCACCTGTGCCCCCTGGATTTGCCAAGTGGTTCGAATAGTACCTGTCACCACCTCCAAGAGAAAGAGGCGAGAGCATATCAGGTGAGCCTATTGAGTTCTGTGCGGCAAACCCAACATGGCCAAAAGCAGGACTGAGGCCCGTTGGCGAGAGATGCTCCTCGTGTTCTTGGCGTCTCATGGTGTCGACCATTAATGGGCGCATTCCCATGCCTGTATCTCCGTAACTCTGAGAATAGTCCACAGGAGACTGTAATGGAGTGCCAATACCGTGCACAGCTCCATAAGGTGAGTGAAGTGCCTGCACATTATCGAAGTCGTCGGGAACGGCTCTCATCTTCATCATCCTCTCCCGATCATCGGCTGTGAGACGCTTGATTTTTGCACGTCTTTGGATTGTCAGCTTCGATCTAAGTTTGGAGAGGCATTGCATACCTATTTTGAAACCAAACCTGGACCTGCCTAGGGCTTAGGCCAGGAATCTCTCGCGAGAGGCGCTCCCGATGAGCCGCATCCGGATGGGCTTGTTTTGCAAACTCGCTCATCAAGAATCGAGTTTGTTGGTGTGTAAGTCTTAAAAGTTAAGTTAGCGCCAATTAACTTATTCCAAAAACTGGAACCTGTACACACCTAAAGCGTTTCATCTTCCTACGCTCCGCTCTACGTTCAGCCTCTGTTTGTGGAGGCCTACCTTCGCCAACTCGCTCTTCTCCATCGAGCATCTCATCATCATCGACATCATCGTCGTCATCATCCTCTCCCTTAACCTCATTTTGGCCGAGATTTTCTGCTGGTGGGCCAGAAACCTCGGTCTTTACTTCTAGCGTAGGACTCGATTTTGAGTTTGCGGGGAGTTCAGGTCTGCTCGCCGGCTCTGGGAGCCTAAAGCCATCCTGTCTCAGGCCATTGACAGGCGGAGCTGAGTCGGGGCGCTCAGTTTGTGCGTTTGGAAATGGTTCTTGCCTGTCTTCAACTTGAGCCAGGCTGTGCCGATGTGATAGAGGAGGGCGTGGTGCAAAGAGCTGGTTGGTAATAGGCGCATCTACAGGATGCGAGGTGATTGGTTGTTCAAATGGAGGTGATAGAACAGTCTCGGTGGATGGAAGGTATTGAGAATACGCATCCCGCCAGTCCGGCTGCGTTGTCAATGGCTCAAGATTCGACATGCGTGAAGCCGTCGGTTCGTAGGGGCTCCCAAGCTTATTCGAGGACCAGGTGTGCCGTACAGTATCGCATTGCCGGGTGACAAGCATTGGGTTGGTAATATGAGGGCTTGAAGTGGTATTGTTCCGAGACGGCTTTGAAAGAGCTAATTCAAACAGCTGGCCGAGGTCTAGCTGGAAAGGACGGGAAATCTGTCGTTGTGCCGGGTGATGAACGAAAGTGAGGGCCTCAACGGACGACTGTTGTTGACTGAGCAAAATGATGGCGGGATAAATGCTTCTCAGCCGCGCATCTATGGACTAATGGCGATTGAAAGAACGAACTCCTCGATTGGGCCAGCCAAATATAATCCTCGGAATAGGAATGGGCTCAATCAAATATGCAGATGATCTTCGTACGTCAAACGCGGTTGATCAGCTCATCAACAAAACCAGGAAGTAGTGCTTCGTAATTTAATGATGAGAATTCAGGAACCGCAGAGATTTCCATCCATATGCCACACTGGCAGACAGGCGAAAAGATATTAACTTTGAAATCTTTAGACTTTGCTTGATCGATGCGGCAAAGGTTCCTTGAGACGGTGGAAATGAATCTCGAGGATCAAGTAGGTGGCAGGTCCAGAGATATTGCAGCCAAGCCGGTGTATATGTCTGTAGTTCTGCTGTTTAAGTTTAAGGATGCTCGAAGATCGATACGAATAGTTGGCGGGGTTTGACGATTACACACGTTTGATCGACGAATTGCCTGATGTTATATTGGAGGTACGACGGGATAGATATGATGCTGAGTCGGGGGATCACCACAGCATGATCAGGCGAGCTAAGAAGTGTAGATGCTTGAGGGTAAGGACAAAATCCCGGTCCCTTGTTGAACGAGTCCCTAAATGGATACTTAGTTCCGACAAGAGGGGCTGCTCTGGCCAAAGACCGCGAGGTGAAGCGCTGGAGCAGAAGTTACAAGACCAAGCCTGAATGGCTATGGGCAAGTGTGGCTTGAAGAATAAGCGGCAATAGATATGCACGGCCTCGCCTCAAGTGCGCATGAGAATCGGCGGGAGAGGGGAACGCTCGTAAGATCATCAAATAAGTGAGAGCCTAAAGGAAGGAAAAACCTCGTCCGCGTCCAAGTCACCGAGGGATCTCCACATATTAATGCCTGGTGGCTGATGGCGGGTAGACGACGGATGGTGGCGGTGGTGGGGGGGTGTGGTGGAAAATGGAGGTTGGA
>JPJV01002050.1:0-27825 GCA_000750745.1 Pseudogymnoascus sp. VKM F-4281 (FW-2241)
GGGGGGGGGTTGTTAAATATCTACCGCTCTCGATGAGTGAGTGATGAGATGATATGAAGATGATATGAAAGATGAGGATGATATAAGATGAAAGATGAAAGATGAGGATGAAAGATGAAGATGAAAGATGCTAGTTGACGCGAGAACATGAGAGATATTCAAGAACAGCAAGAGATGTGAAGAAACCCCTAGAGTTTTGAGCTGTGGTGAGCTGTAGTGAGGTTGAGTGGAGTTGAGAGTTCCTGTTTAGTGAAATGGGGGGGTTGATAAGGGGGGAGTTAGACGCATAATTGCATACTTTTGTCTTGTCTCGTCTTGTTCTTGTCTTTTCGTCTTGCGCGTTTGATAGGGGGTTAGGGGGGTTATATATATATAGAGATGAAATTTTAGGAAAGGTAGTTTTGATGGGTTGTAGGTTGTGAGTTGTTGGTGTTGGTAGGCGTTGTTATAACCATTAAAATCATCGCTATAATAGAATAGCCAACTTTTCGAGGGGTATAGCTAGCATAACCTATATACTATTATTCTCGCTGGTGATGTGAAGTTACTCGTGAACTACTATGAAACTTCTGCCCCCCCGCTGCGAAACCTTCTAGGCGGTCACGTAAGAAAGCTGGAAGGAGAGCACTCGATTTCCCTTACTGTCCCTTTCCGCCGACCCTTGCGTTTGATTTTTTGTGTTATTTTATCATTGTTGTCTATTATCGGTATTGTTGGTGTAACTGATTTTTTGTAATTCGATAATTCGATCTTGTTGCTGCTTTGCTGTTGTTGGTGCTGTGTTGTTGTTGTTGGTATGCTGTTGTCGCTATCGTAATGTTGTCACCGCTGCGCTCGAGGGCGTCAGGGGCATTACATGTATCCTCGAGCAGCTCTGTAGGCCAACGTTGTATCAAGATGCTATGGTTTTCTAAGCTTTCCTCTTTATATGCTTTTATAATGAATCTAGCGTCAGTAAGAACTCGAATTGTAGGTAGTGTGTAGGAGATAGGGGGTTGGATATTAATAGTTTCATTTTATGGGATCTTACAACAACAGCAGCAACACCAACCTCTGCGAACTGCTTTTATTATATTATTATCTATAACCTTACAAGTGATCTCGACGCTAAGGGATGGGGATTCGCTGACCTGGCAAAAGCTGCCATTATTAAGCTACATAGTGCAACTACTCCCGATGATTTCGATCTTGACCACCACAATACATCAAATATTACCTGACAACGCCGGCTGGAGTCTTTGCGTGACATCATCCGAGAGACACCACCATATCGACAATGTCCAACGACCCAGCGTTGCTGCACATGCAACTTGCGCAATCTATTCCCCTCTCCACAGCGCCCAACCTCGAGGCACGTGGCGATCTAGACGCATGCGTTCTGGGCCAAATGTATAGCGACGATCATCAGGTTCTCCGAAAATCGGCTCCATAGTCGGCGGATACACTTGTTGTGGATGCTCGCATAATTCCCGACCTTGTTGATTGTAATTCCTCCAGCTTTTCGACATTGGGACTTTGTCGCAGAATATTGCATTTATTCCGGTCGCGAAACAATCTAGCCCGGCGTGGTGATTCTTCTTCCCGTCTTCTTCTTCTTCATCACGTTCTAGATGGAATTGGGTCGTTCCGTGGCAGGTTCAAAAATCTATCCACGGTTGGATTCTTGGCGTCGCGGGGTTTCGAATCGGTATTGGATAGTGGCAGTTGGTCCGATTGACCGTACGGATTACCCTGCGGAACCCACACGGTCTAGTCTACCGAGCACTCTCCAATCTGTGTATTGTAATCCACTTTCACCGACCCATATCCTTACAGTTGCAGATTTTGGGTGTCCATCTTCGCGACGCCGCTACAAAGTTCCAGAGCATGGCTGCAGATGGGCGCGGACTTTGGATATATATCGCACTGGCTCCTAGCGCAAGCGTTCCCCGGTGCATGCTTTTCTCTCGGCCGTCACTGCATTGTTCTTCCGCAGCATGAACCTAGGGGAGAACCGCTTACTTCAAGATGAGTACGAGTATAGCCACTAGAACATTGTGCACTGCCTGTAGTATAGTACACTTCACATTTACCGTTGGAGCTGGTGTGATCCCCGATTCCCTCTTTTCGAGGGTTGGTGAAAAGGCAGCGTTTGTAGTCGCGATTAAAGAGTAGATTGCAACGATTGAGGAGAGCTAGTGACTGCTGAAAAATTAATTGCAATTATTGATGCTCGAAAGGTGGTAGAGTATCTTGCGAGATATCGACAGTGATTTATAGCTGGCGTCCTTGAATACTTTCCCAAGTGATAATCATAAGAATCGACGAGTTTGCGCAAGTTTGCATACATCTCCCCCAATAGCCGGGAAATAATGTCTTGGTCCAGCTTTCATTAATCAAAGACAGAATTCGATAAGCTAATGGTATGTGGGGTATGAAAAGGAAATGTCAACTTTGTCAATAGCTGGAAATGACGTCTCAGTCCAGCTCGCATCAAATATGCTGTCAACATCCTGAACTGCCTTTTCAAATCAGATACCTTCTCCGAAACAGTAAAACCGACGTTTGCTTCAACTTCGATGGTGAGAGCTTGAAGGGGGACGTTAGCCAAGCGCCGCACAAGGATTGCGGCCCCGCATGAAAATCGGGATGCCGCGCCCCGTTTCCCTGCAGGGTCGGTGGCGCGAGCTAGTATGAGCTTAAATGGACCCCAACATTTAGTGTCGGATTTCCTTGACGCAGGACACGACTGAAATCAAACCCCGTTGCAAAAGTCCATACAACGACAGTAAAAAGGTAAAGACTCTAATATACAGTACAATATGTCACGCTCTTCACTAATTGGCAACTTTGAAGACTGCTTCTGCATAGGCGCTGCCTCAGACGATGGCGTGCGGTTGCTATGGGTGCACCCAATGGGTGTGTAGTTCCTCCTCCGTGGCAAGCGGATCCCGTTCCACAGGCCGGATGAAAGACTGACAGCTCGGCAGTGAAATTATGGGTAGAAATCGTGTCTCAGGACTCGCCAGGGCCTTACTCTGCTGCGACAGACATATTTTTTGGCAGCACACGCGAACTGTACCCATGATATAACGGTCTCTGCGAGCCAGAGGCTAAATTCGTAGATGCACACAGCTGTCTCGTAGGTGGCTTCTTAATGAAACTGAAGGATCAAAGCAGGCGTCGGGGCGTCTGACCTAACGAGGGGACTGGACTGAGATTAGGCTGACAAAAGAGGCATTATGTGGCTCATCTATGATGGAGTGAAGGCAGGATAGACTACCAGTTTCGTCCATGTATCGACCCGACTCTGTAGTTGAAGTTTTCCAAAGTGAGAGTTGTATAATCCTGCGGAATTGGGAATGGGAAAGGGCTGCTTGGATATGCTAAAAGCATGATGGCGATGCTTGAGCAACCGTCTGAGGCGATTTCATTTCGTCAGGTACTCGTACAGCTTTCCCTTCGAATTTTTCATCGGAGCAGTGGTAGTTAACAGCGCACCGCTCCCAGCCTGCCCAGCTTGAATAACTTGACATGAGACTCTATGTTGCAGCCCGATAATGAGATTTCTGCTTCGAAGAACTCTGCAAACTCAGAAAGCGAGTTGGTCTACTATCTTATGAAGCTCAAACCACAGCTATACGTTTGTAAGAATTAGTCCTGTCATGATGATCAATATCTCCGCGGTCTTGATGGAGAAATTGAGCATCCTTGTAAGAAACATAAGCTATCATTTACAAGACGCCCACATGGGCTAGGAAATTCAGACGGCTACGTGCACGTTTGGTATTGCTTCTATTTTGGGACTAAGACTAGTAAACGAGGACGGAGATAAGTAACAGGGTTGCATGTTTCACGTTTAGGACCAGCATTCTTGCACCGAGCATCTACACATAGGGTATTTATTCAACCTTGTAATCCTCCAACTGCTTCCAGCAGGTCAGCCTACTTATGCTACTGTCTGGACAGCTTCACGGCGTCTCCTTATGGCTCGACTGACCGGATTACTGAGATCCTAGCTGTTGATTCCAAAGCACTTCATACTAGATTCAACAATTTCCTCATGTGCAGAAACATATGAGAGCTGTGCCGCATAGTCTAGCGTGGATCCAATGAAAGATCAGGATTTCATGCACTGCGCCGCATAGTCTGGCGTGGATCCAATGAAATATCGGGATTTCATGGCCCCCACC
Source organism: Pseudogymnoascus sp. VKM F-4281 (FW-2241) (assembly GCA_000750745.1). Taxonomy (NCBI): domain Eukaryota; kingdom Fungi; phylum Ascomycota; class Leotiomycetes; order Thelebolales; family Thelebolaceae; genus Pseudogymnoascus; species Pseudogymnoascus sp. VKM F-4281 (FW-2241). The sequence goes on from JPJV01002050.1 coordinate 4,173, forward strand.
TGCGAAGTAGGATCCATCGACTACGCCGCATAGTCCTGGCTGGACTATCTCAAAGTAATCAAACTGAAGCAGGACGTGAGAAATATAACCGGCTGATCAGCCATAATTGCGTTGTTGGTTGAAAACCTTGCCTTGTTTTCTCGTTAGTTGGATCACCTACCTTGTTGGTTAGAAAAATCAAGCTGGCGGATCCTGGGATGTATTTATGCATTTTGGATCCTTTAAAAGCTATATGGACTTAGGCTTAACCATTATGTCATCCGATTGGCGTAAGAAAGCTACGCAGCTCCGAGTTGTGGGGTAATTAAGTTTTGCAAGTGATGGAAACTAACTTGTGCTTTCTCGAAAGGTTTATCAGCGAGATAATACCGCCTTAGCCTCATGAATCCAACATTCTTACATGCATACCCCACAGTATTCTTATAATGTGGTCCACGGGTGGCGTCTGCTAGATTAATTGCTGCTGATCTATCACCAGATAGAGTTGATCCTTTATCGCTTGGATATGAGCGCATAAACGGGCATATATAAATTGGTATAATTCCGTGTTATAACCGACAAGAGCTGGATCATAACCTTACCTCGGACTTTCTGTGTATGCTGTAAAAATTATTTGAAAATGAAGAATTATTATATAAAGCTTCAGTCTGCCAACATGATGGCGAAATCTTGATTCTTCTCTACAGCACTCTATCATTAACGGATCCATACAATTCGCCTCAAGCAATTATCATTTAAGGTCACTTATAAACCTACCAATATTGTAAGTTATCAGTGTAGCCGCATTACTTCACAACAATAATAACTAATAGCCGCATCAAGATCACCATGAAGTTCACCACTCTCATCACCGCGGTCGCTCTGCTGCTCACCAGCACCACTCTCGCAAACCCACTGCCGAATGCGGAGGCCAACCCGCAGCTTTGCATGTGCGCTGGTGGCTGCATCGACACTTGCGGAATAAATGTTTGCTGCCTTGACAAGGCCAAGGCCTAGACGGATTATAGGGCTTATGCCACATGCCATTACTTTCTCCGCTCGTTGATGTACTGTTTGCGACGGTTTGGAGGACGACTTGGGCTTGTGCCTGTGATACGTATATCATATTTAGCTAGCAATTGACAGTCATTTCCGTTATTTTTGTTCTTTGGTGCAGTCCTTTTGAAAACATAAGACGGGGATATAAACAAATGTAAAGATTGATTCTATATGAGACTGGTTGCAGGGCATCGAAAACATACAAGGAATCAAAGATCAGGACACGAAATACAGAGTATATGTTCACGGGTGCCTCTGTAATCGACACCCCTTTCAATCCGATGATCTAGATATATTGAAACAAAAGGGAAGAGCAAAAATTGGGGGGGACGATGGACAGGTTCCGTGATATGCAGATATCGACGGCAAAGTCGTCGAGCCCATCGACTAGATCCACATGTACGCGCCTAACTCGCTGCTGACGCAGCCTCTCACTTCCCCCGCTCTGCGCAACCCTCCCTCAGCGGTCTTCCGCCCCTCCTCATCCTCACCGGCGGCACTGTCCTTCACGCGCGGTTCGCGTGGCGCAACCGGGAGATGCAGACGTGGCGGGAGCGGGAGATGGAGGCGGGGTATGCGGGGTTATATGGGGCGGCGGGGCGGTGGGAAGGCGCGGGAGTGCGTGGGGTTGAGCTAAAGGAGTCTGCGAGGGTCGAGGCATGATACAGTACTCGAGTACGTCGCCAAAAGTATTCGTACAGGTCTGTGCACAAAGTTATACCTGAAGAAAATACCAGTCGAATAGAACGATACCACAAGGCAGCCAGGGTATTGGGCAAAAAAGGCAAGGTGGAAAGCTTAATGGCAGGGATGCTAGAGGACATGCTACTCTTGGCCACCATCAAGATAATGACCACGACGAAAGTAGAGAAGGATATGAAGGTGGTGACGGATGCGCATGAAGTCCAGGTCGCCAATCTTATCGCAGAGGTGAAGCCTTGGCCATCTTCTGTGCCCGATCATGTATTTCAGGAGGACACTTCCATGAATATCAATTACGGTTCTGCTCATAACATCGCTATGGGACAGAATAACTTCCAGGGGAATGCGAAACAGATCACCTCTGCTGGTGGTACTCTGAATTATCACGAGGGTAAGAACTGAATCAGAATATGGTGCAGCTTTCCTCGTTTTAACACAAATATTTTATAGATAATCAGATTACTATCAATAATCTTGTGCAAGTTTACATTACTGAGTGTCCCAGAGACGATCCGAGAATAAGAAATACGAAAGAAGCTGATGCTCGGGCTTGCTTGACTGCGCTGTTTTTAACCAACGCAAAGGACGACAGAGAGAACCTTATACTCATGAAGGGATCAATAGTCGAAGGCACATGCGAATGGATCAAGACCGATGCGCTTTATAAATTATGGCGTTGCTCCGACACGCAGCTGCTATGGCTATCCGGTGGCTCTGGCAAAGGCAGAACCATGCTTTCGATCTTTCTCGCTGAAGAGCTCGAGAAGATCAAAGGCGTATCATTCCTGCAATACTTCTGTGACAACAAGGACGAAAAGCGTAATACAGCTGTTAATATTATCAGAAGCCTAATTTTTCAGCTCACACGACTTCAGCCAAATTTGATCGATCACATCCTACCAGCCTTCGAAATTCAGAGGGAGTCTCTGTTTAGCAGTTCGTCGTTTCGAACGCTTTGGAGGATTTTTGAGGCAATGGTTACTGATTCTGTCAATACTATCTACTGCATTGTAGATGACCTCGACGAATGCGACGAAACATCATTAAAAATGCTTCTGGAGAATTTGAAAGCTCTCTTCGTAACGAAGTTGAGTAAAGCTCCCGCCTGCTGCCTCAAATTGATCATTGTCAGCCGCGATCTTCCACGCTTTATACCAGATACTCTACTAAACTTCCCTCGCATTCGATTAGATGTTAATATCGATATTTACCGAGTTATTGAGTTCAAGGTTGACGAGCTTGCTGTAGCCAAACAGTATCCGGACCGATTACGTGTGTATGTAAAGGAAGTCTTCCGGGAACGCGCGCAAGACACACTCCTCTGGGTCGGAATTGTAGCCGACTTGTTGAGGGGATGTGAATCAACAGAAGTTGAACAGGCCCTAGAACGTTTTCCGCCAGGTTTAGAAGAAGTGTGCGCCCGTATGCTACGTCAAATTCCCAACGATCGACAACTTCGAGCAGCTGAGATTTTACGCTGGGTTATTCTCGCTGTGCGCCCCTTAACTCTCTCAGAACTAAGTGCAGCGGTTAACCCCCCACCTTCTATTGTCCACAGTCGCGATGAAGTGATGAGAGGAATGGTAAAATACTGCGGATACTTCCTAAACATTCAGGAAGACAAGGTTGGTATATTCCATCAATCGGCTAAGGATTATCTCCTGCGTACAACCCCGGATTCAAATCCTACATTGGAACTATTCCGTATCAAGAAAGAGCAAGGGAACATCGATCTTACGCAAAAGTGTTTGGGGTTAATTGAAGAACATGCTCTTGCATTTTGTAAAGTCTCTCATACAAAGTATCCTCCCTTGCTTTCATACGCTATACTTTATTGGCCTGAACATGCAAAGTCTCTCGCTGAATCAGAATTCTTTTTTGATTTATCACTCCCCTTCTACGAAAAGAAGTCCCCAGTTCGTCAGGTTTGGTGGACGATGTATCTGGAACAAAAATGGAACGAACAAACACATCTTTCATCTGAACTATTGAATCTAGCTTCGTATTTTGGTATAGTTCCACTTGCCAAGACTCTTCAAGCAGAAGTGTTGGATAAACAAATTGAATAAGAAGAACGGAAACGGACAAACTGCGTTGCATTACGCAGCTGAGCAAGGGCATGAGGAGATAGTGCGGTTATTGTTAGAGAATGGAGCGGGTATGAAAGTGAAAAATAGATACGGAGAGAGGGCGCTGCATTGTGCAGCTAGGCAAGGGCAGAAGACTGTAGTACAGTTATTACTAGAGAAGGGAGCAGACACCGACCTGAAAAGCGGCGTTGGAGAGACAGCGCTACACTATGCGGCCTATTGCGGGGACAGGGAGTTGGTAGGGTTGTTGCTACAGAAGGGAGCGGATACCATGGCGAAAAATTTCTCTGGGGAGACTGTACTGCACTATGCAGCGTTGGGAGGGTTTGAGGCTGTAGTGGGGTTATTGCTCGAGAAGGGGGTGGACATCAAAGCAAAAACCAAGTCTGGAGACGGTGCTGCATTATCTTCAGATGTCATGGAAGGAATTGCTACCGGTGCGTATCGAGAGCACTGCAACGAACATTGGAGCGCATAGGAGGCCTAACAAGGCGATCATGCGGCTACTGCTTGCGAAGGGTGCAGAAATAAATGCGAAAAATGCCTCCGGAGCGACAGCGCTACGTTATGCGATTCAATGCGGGAATAATGAGTTGGTACGGTTATTACTTGAGAACGGAGCGGACATCAATTCGGAAACTAATTCGAAAACTGGCCGGGGAAAAACAGCGCTGCATCGTGCTGTTAAATCTATAGGTGATGGAGAGTTGGTGCAATTATTACTTGAATATGGAGCGGACAGCAACGCTAAAACCAGCTCAGGATGTACGGCGCTGCATCTTCTTGCAGGTGAAGAGAGGATATCGAGGGATAGTTTTGTTGAAGAGAAATTTCAGATACTAGTAGAGAACGGAGTGAACATCGAAGCGAAAACTGACTCTGGACTGACGGCGCTACACTGTGCGGCTATTGCTTGCAAACGGAGCAGACATCAAGATGAAAGACAACTTTGAACGCACGGCGCTGCATTTTGCCGCGGGGTCTTTTACGATTTATAGCGGTTACGAGAATATGATAGGGCTCTTGCTAGAGAAGGGAGTGGATGTCGAGGCGAAAGATAGTTATGGGTGGACGGCGATGAATTTTGCAGTTGCAGCTGCTGGCCAGGAAGCGGTGGGGATATTGCGGCGAATGCTAGGGCCGAACACCTCTGAATGGACATTGTACCACGGTCGTTTCGAAACTGAAAAAATACGGGCTCACTGGACAAAGATTCACTGGGAGCGGCGGCGATGATGACTGTTTAGAGGGTGGCCGACAATTTAGCCAACTAGGACCATTTGTCGTTTGCGAACGAGTATTATAGGGTTATTAGAATCAAGTAATGGAGTTGAAGAAGGAAGGGCTTGCGGACGAAAGTAAAGATGGGGTTGGGAGAGACGAGAGAAGAGGGAAGGGTGAAAGAGGGTTTGTTGTCTATATATACTCTTCTTGCTCTCGCTGGTTTAAATATATATACGTGCATTACCAGGAATGCTTGGAGCTCTGTGATGGTTTTTGTAGTAGGACAGTTGGTAATGCTTTCTACACGCTCCGGGCCGATCCGTGGTATTTCATTTCCTATAATGAGTCCTAGAGATGGTATTTCCTTAGTAGTAGGACAGTTGGTAATGCTTTCTACACGCTCCGGGTCGATCCATGGTATTTCATTTCCTATAATGAGTCCTATTTCTTTAGTACAGAAGTATTTTTGATAAGTCTGAGAAATAGCTTGCTCTCTCTCGAAAATACCAGCCACCTAAGGATCAAGTGGCCTCAAGTTTGATCCCCTTTATGGCAAGGAACCTAATATATTTGTAAGCAGACCTCTACGAAGTGACAATTCGTATGTGCTCTTGCCATGGCTCTCCTACATATTCGTGCCTTTCTTAGGTCACGCTGGGACTGGGCTAAGCCAAGGCTCTCGCCGAGACTGTATCTATATTCGGCGTCGCCCATATCATATAATTCCGCGGACCCCCCCAACCATGCGGCGCTTTGAGGGCATTTACGGTGATACTGTGGAGCTTGACCGAGTGATTTTCTTGCCATTAGTCAGATAACTCGTCATCGTGTTTGAAAATCGGAAGGGATATAAAAGCCTGAATAAAACCCGGCGGCCTCGTGACCCTGGGCTCGCCGGCGAGGTGTTCCTGGGCGGCGGAGGGCGGGAGTTAGTTGGGTCCGTGTCCGGTTATTCCCGTCGCTGCGAGAACGGTTGGTTTGAGCGAGGGATAGGGGTTTAACGGGTTGAGGTTTTTTTTATTGAGAAATGGGGGGTGTTTGGTATCGTGGACTATCGTGAACTATGGCGAAGGGTATTATCTTATTATTTGTAGAGAGTAATCGTGATATTTGCTTTGTGGAGTCCGAACTGTAGATTAATGAATTATACCAAAGTTCGCCACCGCAAACGACGGCGCCCAGGTACTCGTAAGCCGGAGTAAGTCGGGATCGACCGACTCCTGCGCCACCGACGAACGCATCGTCCCATACACAGGGTCCAGATTCATTCGGCGTCAGTTATCCCGCAGAAAAATATCAATATTACAAAAGTCCAGTTATTCATTCGGCGTCAGTTAACCCCGCAGAAAAATACGAATATTTTCTTTGGTAAATCTGACTCAGAAGAAGTGCACTGCCAATGCAATTGCTGGCTGGTAGGTACCTTCCCATTCTTTCTTCCCCCGTATCCTTGTTATTCCCGTCGAACATCCCTTCCCTGTCCTAGTCGCGTCAACTGGTCTCGAGCCTTGCCGCCGCTGTCAATATTTGATATATAAGACCCAGGTCCCAGGTGTCTGGAGACTCATGTAGGTTCTATATCGCCACCACTTATCAGGTCTTTTACACCTTTTACACCTTTTACATTCCACTCTACACACATTACAAGTTCAACTTGATCACTTCACTACTCCTGCACTAGCAGTTGATACTACAACTACACGCATACGTCATGTCAACAAACATGATCACGGCGCGAGCGCCTATGCTCGCAGCCCACGGGACTATGCTCCCCAGGATATCCATGGCAACATCAAGACTATGCCTCACGCCAATCTACAACACCAACGGGTGCATCTCCCAGCAATCCCGTCATATGAGTCTCGCCGCAAGACCATCCACCAAAACGACCCTGCATCACCGCGTCAGCCCAATCCTGCAGCAGCAATCCCTCGTAAAACGGGAATTTAGCACCACTACCCCGCCACAGCTCGAGGAGAAATACTTCCCAGAGCCAAAACACAACCTCATCCGCACCACGCGCGCAGCATGGGAGCATCCAGGGTAACTAACCCCCCTTCCCAAACCCTCTCTATCCACGTCACTAACACCCCCTCCCAGCTTCACCGAAGAGGATATGACTACCAACATTCGCTTCGAGCATCGCATCCCCGAAGACAGGTCTGATCGCTTCGCGCTCTTCCTCATGCGCATGCTGCGCAAAGGCACCGATTTCCTCACGGGCTATCCACACGACGTCGCGAACCCTGCCACCGTCTCCGACCCCAACGCGCTGGAAAACACGAAGCCCTACCAGATGTCTGAGCGCAAATGGCTGATCCGTTTTATCTTCCTCGAGTCTGTTGCGGGCGTCCCAGGCATGGTGGCGGGGATGCTGAGGCACCTGCACAGTCTGAGGAGGATGCAGAGGGATAATGGATGGATTGAAACGCTGTTGGAGGAGGCGTATAATGAGCGCATGCACCTGCTTACGTTTCTCAAGATGGCGGAACCAGGGTGGTTTATGCGGTTGATGTGTCTTGGTGCTCAGGGGGTTTTCTTCAACTCAATGTTCCTTGGGTACCTGATCAGTCCCCGCACAGCACATCGGTTTGTCGGGTATTTGGAAGAGGAGGCGGTACTGACGTACTCGCTTGTTCTTCGTGATCTCGAGGCGGGCAAACTGCCGAATTGGGAGAACATGCAAGCGCCCGATATCGCGATTGACTACTGGAAGATGCCGGAGGGGAAGCGGACGGTGAAGGATCTGATCCTTTATGTGCGCGCCGATGAGGCGAAGCACAGAGAGGTGAACCATACATTGGGGAATCTGAAGCAAAAGGCCGATCCGAATCCATTTGTGAGCACCTATTTTGATGCAGAGAAGCCGCATCCAGGGAAGGGGATTAAGGAGGGGGAGTACAAGGGGACGGGATGGCCGAGGGATGAAGTTATTTGAGGTGTTTCTTCGACGTTTTTTTACTTCTCTTTCTTTCCTTTTACCTGGGGTTGGGCGTTTTAGGCAGGGTGGATAGATGCTGGGTAGACGGGGATATGTCCCCAATTCTTCTCTCTGGGAGTTTACGGGATGTGTTTCCGTTTTTTGATAGCGTTGTTTCTTTTTTATAATACAGCAAGACTGTGTAGTTGCATTGCGCCGGAGACGCGTAGAGGGTTATAGATGGACTATACATAGTTTGTGGGTGCAAGCCAATCTTCATAATTTCAAAGTTTCAGAATCACGCTTCTTACTTTTCGCTGCCGTGAGTCAATACTTTTACTAATCATCATACGATGGAGTTTTGAGTGAGAGGCGAGACAACTCACCCATGCTGCCCAATGTAAATACTTTGTGTGTTCGGGAATAATTATATGGAGAATGACTAGTCATGTTTGTTATGACGCTTCATATGCGGCCGATCAATTTCGCGTCACTTTGAGGGTGGCAAGCCCTCGCGGTACGGGTATCTTGACCTGTCGACAAACACCTTGCATGTACCCTCTTGCGCGGCTTTCTCTAACAATGCACACACAGAGCTATGGCCAGAAGTCGCGGTTCCGCAGAAGTAGCATCATCCATAGATGAATAGAGAAAACAAGCTGACCGATTGTAAAAGAATGGAGTATATGCTACTCCAACCGATAGTATGTAGTGCTACAGCCCACATATGATTGAAATATACTGAGAACCCCGAATCCAGGAACACAAAATAACAGAGCGATGGAATAGTAGCTCGGCTCCACTTCAAAGCTGCCGAGGTCTCCGGTGGCAACATAGCTCTCCTACCCCTCAAAAAGGAAAACAAAACAAACACTAATGCTTTGATTGGGAGGAGGGGTATGAACGCCATCGGCGCAGATCCTTTCGTCTTATGGGTCGTACATTTAGGCAAATGGCGGAGAGGGGAACCACAAAGGGAGCACTGGCGATTGAAATAAGCTAAAATATTATCATCTACGTCACTTACAAGCATATAAATACGCTTAGAAAAAGCAAGCAAGTATGTGGCGGGTTTGAGTAATGTATACTTGATATAGAGAAACACTAAGTACCATCAGGCTGTAATATATCATTGCTAGTGAATTCCCCATATATAACAGGATTTGTAAAGGTCTTGGATGGCTGGGCGCCCGTTGTGATCATAGGAGGGTCTACAGTTGATGTTAGAGAGTTCGTTGGCGTTGTCGAACGCTTTGTCACAATAATGCTTGAACTTTTAGCGCACAAGGTGGCCCCTTCCCCGCCATCTGTCAAGTGGATTTGCCCCGCCATATGGGTCGCCGCCTAAATGATTCTTTGTTCGGTTACTTGCCGGTGCCGTTCAACCGGTCATATCCCATATTATCCAGTTCGGCTTCAGGTCCAACTCGGATTATAAATACCAGTTAGTGACTGCAAGGCGTTCTGGGTACAACTAGCTAGTTACCTAAATAGGAAAATGCAGCTGTGGAGAAATTATGATTCTTCACCATCATATTAGGATCCGCCCCGCTAAGGACTCCCACGCAGTCCAGGATAAGAGCTTCAATGGAGCTTGGGTTCCCCAATCATGGAAAGAACGGCCCTCGTAATTGGTTCTCTAACTGCTTCTTTTCTATTTTATCCAGCACTCTGGTTAAGTTGCAAAGTGCATCGGGGGTCTATTCGGCAGGACAAATAGAGTATGGTGGTAGTAAGGTCTCCATGTTGACTACTTGAATAGTGAGTGTATAAAGCTCCTAAGGGTTCCAAACTCGAGATTGGTAAGTCAATTACATCAAAAATCCAAATACACGAACTTCATCTGCTGCGCTGTATATTGCTTGTTAAGATGCATTTACTTGGGTGGCTCAGCGGCTCTTTGTTTGCGGGACTGGCGTACGCCACGGCTTCTCATCCCCACCATCCTGAGTTTTTCAACAACCGCGTTATCTTCACCCCACCACATGGCACCAAAGCATCATACCCACGTATTGTGGAGTTGTCCGATGGAACATTACTAGCAACGATCTCGTGGAGGAATCCCAAAGCGGCCCTTCCCTACTTCCCCATCTTCCAAAGCAAGGACGATGGGTGGACCTGGAAACACATCAGCAACTTAACAGACGACGTTAATGGGCTTGGTTTTGGCTCTCAGCCAGCTCTGGCTGAGCTTCCTTGTAAGTCATCTAACATTCGGGCATAAAGACAGTATGCTAACAGGATTTGGCTGTTAGACAAGATGGGCAAATATCCCAAAGGCACGGTTCTAGCCAGCGGCAACAGTGCCGGCAACACATCGACAAACATTGATTTGTATGCAAGCTTTAATAAGGGCAAGAAGTGGGAGTTTGTCAGCAACGTCGCACGCGGTGGCCGACCAAACACCACTAACGGAGCCACTCCCATATGGGAGCCGTTCATTCTGTAAGTGGTGTATCCAGATGGCAAATATGTCCTACGAGGGATACCTTTGCTAATTTGATAAATCTAGGCCGTATGAACACACTATGGGACTCTTCTACTCTGATCAACGCGATCCGCTTCATGGCCAAAAGCTAGCTCATCAGGAGTCAAAGGATCTCAAGGACTGGGGCCCAGTGATAAATGATGTTGCATACTTGAATTATACCGACCGACCCGGCATGACATCTATTGCTCACATACCAACCGTGGATAAGTGGTAGGCTACTGGTCTATACTATTATCACTTCGTATAACTAACCCGATGCGTTAGGATCTTCACCTACGAATTCCCGGAACACGCTGGTGGCATCAACTGGTTTGGCAACCAGTACCCCATCTACTATAAAATAGCCAACAACCCCCTCGACTTCCGCTATGCAGATGGCTTCCCTCTCATCGCCGGCGACAGTACTGGTAACGGCTCCCCATACGTTGTCTGGAGCTCCGTCGGCGGCGGCAACGGCACCCTCATTGCCTCTGACGCCGATACGCAGGACGTCTGGACCAACCAGGAGGTCGGCCGTCCAGACAAATGGGTGAAGCGTCCACAGCCGGGCAAGTCGGCGTACAGTCGCACTCTGCATGTTTCGCGCAAGAACCCGGACCATCTTTTGATTTTCAGCGGCGCGACGTATGATGATACTGCTGATGGGCCGCAGATCCCGTATGTTGTAACTGTTTTGAGCGTGAAGAAATTGCTCGCTGGTGGATACACTAATAGCGGTTGAGATGTTCCTGAAGCTATATACAAGAAGAGCTCAGTTATACATTTAGGCATGGAAGAATAGGGGGTTCAGTTTCGTTAAGTTGAAAACACGCGAGTTCGACTCACGGTTGGGCCGGAACATATATGCAGCGTCTGAATCGAGAGCGCCTTCAAAGCACTATCAATACGTTGAACTTCAACAGATATAGTAATGTCTAGCTGGAAGCTCCTGCCCTGATACAACGAGAATCTGAAGTGATCCGGGAGATAGATGACAATCGATTTTTAGAAACCAAGTATTCCAATGCAGAGGTTTCTTGCAGAGATTCCTACCTCATGAACTATGTAAGTTTGCTCTTTGATTTTAAGTCATTCTCAGATTTACTGCCATCTCCCCTGCCCTGCGACGAACCGTTTCCAGTATGTTGGTCATTCCTTCCTCCCCAGCTACATAATCCACATACCTAATCTCAGTCGCTCCTTCCCTCTCCACCCAACCGCCTTCCCATAGCGTGGCCCTTCCTTCTCTGTCGCCAAACCTCCCCAATATCACCACCAAGTCTATCCAACAAGACCCCCACAATCTCACCATCAAGCCTCTCCACCAAAGCCACTCCACCAACTATGGCAGACGTCTCTATCAACAAAATGAACGATGTGATGGGTGAGCTCCGGGACGCGGCGCGCGAACTATGCCAACGGTACCCCGTCGCGCGTGATGCTTTTCAAGTACTCGACACAAGGCACGAGATTATGCGGCAGTTAAATGGGAGAGCATTGGTGTGGGACAATCTCGATGCCTTGGCGCTGCAGCGGATGGTGGCTTGTGTGATTGAGACGGTGACGAAGATGGGGGGGACGATTCAGGGGATTAAATGGAGTTTGGGGTGGTTGGCACGTGGAGTCCGGTGGTTTTCCGAAGAGAGTGAGAGTCTCAAGGCGGAGAGTGAGGTTATGGAAAATGAGAGTGAGGTTTCGGATGGTGCGCTTATAGAAAGGGATCGTATATTTTTGTCGAATGCGTCCTTGATGTGCAAGAAATTGAGGCCGTTGATCCAGAGGTTGGGGGAGGTACATATGGTGGTGGCGAGGTATGTGGATGCGGTAGGGGTGAAAAGTCTACTGGATCAGCTTCAGGGAAACGCGAGGGAGAAGAGGCAGGCTGTGTCAAACTTGGTTACGTTGATGGATTTATGGACTTCATTTGGTGACTGGCTGAATCAACTGGTGGTGTTGAGAGAGGCGGTCGTGAGTGTGAGAGAGAGGGTGACCGATTTAGGGATGGCGATTGCGTTCGGCATTGTTGAGCTGTCAGAGGAGGAGGGGGACGAGGGGTCGGCGGATATGGACCTGGACGAATGATGCGGTGCGAGTTCGGATTGTCCACCTGGTTGGCTCTTATGGCTGGTTGGCTCTTGTGGACTCTTGTTTCCACGACTGGCGGTTCTCATTCTCTGTTACGGCGAACCATTTGGGAGGAATTGGACCATCGATTGGAAAATAGGGGCATGAGGAAATGGGTACCAGGCACACAGGATGTGGGAAGATGGCATGGCTATAGAGTCGCGGGAGACAATAATGTTGCTTGATTGGCATTGCTTCAGACAATTGAACTGGGAATGCTTTATTGTACGCTTGCTTGGTTTTCACTGCTTCATACAATTGTAATCAGGACTCTTTATTGTACACCTTGAGCTGAATTGGCACACATTGTCACGGTTAGAAAGTCTCACAAACTAACAAGAACACCACGACAGAACAGAAATAGACATTCATACTCTCCTTCCATTACACTTGGCTGTTAGATATGTCAGACTTTCATTCTCCAGATTTGGCACATTTACACTGCCATCGCCAGCCCCTTTATCCCCCTTTTTAAAAATACCGACAAAGAAAACCGTCACCCCCATCCGGCTTCCAGTCCCTCCCAATAAAGGCCCAAAACCATCAAAGCACACCCCATCCGAGTCCGAGAACAGCCCTCGAACTCTTCTGCAAAGGATCCCTTGCCCCTCGCCGACACGCTCTTTCAGCCGAACTTATTCTCCTTTCACTACTGTGTCTCTTCTCCCCTGCTTTCATGCATTACTTCATTTATTATCCCCAACTTTCATCCGAGTATCACCTATAATACTGCATTCCTTCTCTAGCCACATTCCCCATTCTCTAATACAGTTTGATACTGTTGCTCTATTCCCTAATACGAGTTGATACTCGGGGAAACTCAAACTTGTCAGTTTATTCACAACACCACACAACACAACACAGTACAATATAATACAATACTACACAAAATGCCTCCCCGTCACAAACTCAAACCCGATCGAGATCCCAAAGTAACTCGCATAACTCGCGCCGACGCCCGCGCCAACCCCGCCGTACTCGCCGCCGTCAATGCCACCGCGCTCGCCTCCCGCGGCCTCGGCCAGCTACCAACAGCCGAAGAAATCGCCGCGGTAGAAGCTACCGTGGTTGACGACCGGAATAATCGTCCGCCGCCTCCACCCAAGTCAAAGACGCCGGCGAAGCTGCCAGGCATGAAGCCGCCGGGAATCGGGAAGACGGGCAAAAAGGAGTCGAAGAAGGCAAGGTTCAAAAGGAGGCAAAAGGAGAAGGCAAAGGCTGCCAAAAAGGCTGCTAAGGCGGCTGCTGAGACGGAGAAGGTGGAGGCGGCAAAGGCTATTGAGGCTGTTGACGCAGCTAAGGCGCTTGAAGCCATTAAAGCCGCTGAAGCTGCGGAAGCGGCGAAGGTAGATGGCCCGGGTGGCCGCATCGACGGGAGCAAGGATAGCAAGAAAACGAAAAGTAAGTCACGCAAGAGCGGTGGCCCGCTTGCAACACCTATCGGTGGTGGTCTCACTGGCGGCAGAAATGGTGAGATTGGCCCCAAGATCAGCGGCGCCGAGCTCCAAAATCGGCTGAAGGGGGTTGACTGGGCAGAGCTCGGTGAGGACCTTGCAACGAAACTGTTTAACTTCGTCAGAGCAGGAGGGACTGTAGAGGAGTGGAAGAAAAAGCGTGTGGAAGATGAGGTCTTAAAGAAACTTACCGAGGAAATTGGACAGGTGTCTTCGGAGGAGATTGTCAAGAGTGACGGCGAGAATGAAAACAGTCTGTATGAGAGTCTGGAAAACGACACTGAGCCTCAAGCGAAGGAGGATGGCGGATACTACCCCCGATTGATTCGTTGCCCCGGCCGCTGGAGTAATTTCAAGGTTGAGACTGGGCCGGAGTCAGGGGAGGTCGGTTATGGGACTCGTTGTCCGGATTCCACGACTGATTCCGAGAGTGAGATTGGGCCGGAGAGTAAGAGGGAGTACGGCTACAACTGCAAATACTACAAACGTTGGCATTCAATCCCTCCCCTACGCAATTCAAAGATTGGGGATCAACCGAAGACCGATAGTGAGGCTGAGCCGGAGAGTGAAGGGGAGAGCGATTATAACCTCAAAAGAGTTCATTACATCCCTCCCCTGAGCGATTCAGAGAATGGGAATAAACCAGACCGGGAGTGAGGCTGAGCCGGAGAGCGAGGGGGAGAGCGACTATAACCTCAAAAGTGTCCATTGCATCCCTCCCCTGAGCGATTCAGAGGATGCGTATAAATCAGAGACCGAAAGTGATTCAGAGATCGAGGGCGATGAAGGATATGGTTCCGACGGTTCTTCTATTCCTTTGGAGACGGATTGTCCTGGGGATACGGATCCTGATAAGTATTTTGGGTGTGGAAGTGATACTGGGAGCGAGGATGGATCAAGCCTCTCGCCCATCATAAAAGATAACAAGATTGTCCAAATCCAACGCGGGGACTCCAACCCCAACTCATCCGGGTCTGACGCGAGGAAGTCGGGTGGAAAATCGCCGTCTGGGAAGAAGCGCAAGGCCGAAGACTCACCGGAGCATTCGCCGGCGAAGAAGACCAAGTACGACGGATATCATACCGACCGCACAATAATATGTCTCCCGCCAAAAGGCTGCATCATCCACCGCGGGAACAAAGGCGCAGACACGGCTGAGTCGGGGGATCCTTCAAAGGCAAGGAAACCCCCAGGGAGGAAGCGCAAAGGCGACGACTTGCCCGAGCCGAACCCCTCAAAGAGGAGTAAGCGTGGCGAGGGCATTATTTGCGAGTTGCCAGAAGTTGTGCCAAAGAAGACAAAGCGTGGCGAGGGCTTTGTTTGCGCGTTGCCAGAAGTCCCGCCAATGAAGAGGAACCGTGGCGAAACCATCCGGCGTCCTAGCTTCAAAGGGCATGGGGACCTACACGCAAAGAACGCCGTGTCAGAGACATCAGTTACCGCGAAGAGGAGCCCATTGATAAAGCCTGGCGAGGTCATCATGTGTCGTGGCGTCAAAATGCACTGGGACATACATGCAAAGAACACCGTGTCGGAGACACCAGTTATCGTGAAGAGGAGCTCATTGGCGAAGCGTAAGAGGGCTGAGTTGGCTAGGCAAAGGGAGGAGGGGAAGGGTACGAATGATACGGGGCTCGAACGTTCGGAGAGTGAGAGGAAGAAGATATCGTGGGTTTGGTGAGGTTTAGGTTTTGAAGTGTGGGTTGCTTGTTTGGCGTTTCCTGGGTTTTTTGGTTGATTGATGTATGGAGCTGGGAGTAGTGTTTGTTCTCATATATTTGCTTATTGGAGTTTTTGGATTTAATTGGTGTTTTTCTAGGCGTATTTTTTTGTCTGTTTTGAATAATGTTAGTTTTAAATAATATTGAATTTTATTTTGCTTACCTGACTCTGCCATTGTGATGTAAGATATCGTTCTGCTAGAGTGGTAAATTCTCACGAACATGATCATCAGTGCTGTAAGCTTGCTTTGCTTCAAAATTGATCTTGTCATTGTCCAGCTCATAGTATAAGTTGAGCATGTAAGACAAGCGGATGAGCCTCTGCTGTCCGCGCAGGTATCGAACGCCTCCCATCAAGAAAATACACAGTATAATACAACACACCCACGTAGCCCCCCTCAGATCGCCGCTCCATCCTCAGGTAAATCCTCAATGACCCTCTTCACCATCTCCATCAACTGCTCCACATCCGGCCTCTCCCCCGGCTCAACCTTCAAGCACGCCCTCACCACCTCACGAATCCCATCATTAATCCCCGTATCCTCCTCCTGTCCCGCCTGATTCTTCCCCTTCTTCTGACCACCAGCCCCCTCGTCGGGGAAGCGCCAATCCCCACTCAACACGCAGATGCTCAGACTACCACCCGTCTCGTCGGAGCGCATCTCGAATGGCGATTTGCCCACCAGACACGCGTACAAAGTGCAGCCCAGCGACCAGATGTCGACCTTGGTGTCGATCGTTGAGCCGGTCTTGACGTCGAAGAGCTCGGGCGCCCGATACGGCATGGTTGAGTGCTCGGCTGCTTGGTCTTGGATGGCGAGGGCGAGAGAGCGCGAGGTGACGGGTGTGGGAGAGGGCTGTAATGATCCGAGATCCATGAGGATGGGCTGTGTGCCGTCGTCGTCGATCATGATATTTCCTATTGAGAGTAAGACATTGACACTTTGCTCATGAATCAAGGAACCTTACCTGGCTTAATATCCCGATGAGCGTATGCGCGTGCACCACCAGGTGCAACGCCCTCCTGGCTCTGTGTGACTTCGTCATCCATCAATGGCTCATGCTGCTCCTGATCGGACTCTTCGCCCCTGCCTCTCCTCCTCCCCCCTCCCGCCGCCTGGGCCGCATCTTCATCTGCCTCCGCTGCTTCGGCCCGCAACCTCTTCGCCTTGCCCGCACCCTTCCCTCCAACCTTATACTCGTGCATTGCCTTGAGAGCCCTACACACGCCCAGAAACAGGACCATGAGCTTCTTCTCCGGGAACTTGGCGTGGTTGACCAGGTTGGCATTGATGAGGTCCTGCAGGTTACCGCGCCGGTAGTAGGGTAGCAGGATGTACACGGTCTTCGCGCTCGGGTCGGAGCGGTCGGATGAGATAGAGTGATCGATGGCGTGGATGATGTTCTGGTGGGGCGTGAAGAGCGCGTAGGCTTCGACTTCCTTCATTGCTTGCGCGACTGATTCTTGGCCGAAGGGGCAGCGGATCTTTTTCAGGGCATAGAGCGCCTCATTCGATGTATCTTGGACGAGGTAGACATAGGAGAAGCCGCCCTGTGTTCGCGTTAGCTGTGTCCGAAAAGGAGGGGTTTGGGGGGACGGGGGCGGCATACCTCTCCAAGCAGCCGGAGGATCTTGAAGCTCCTGCTGTTGATCTTGAGTGTGGGCGATCCGGGGAAGCATGACATGCAATTTGTGAGGGTATAGATGAGGTCCAGGACGTATTGCGCCATGATGATTGAGCTGTAGAAGCCACGCGTACAGTACTGTGGGAATCGAAGCCGACGGCGCGCTCCAAGAGCAATTGAAAGGCCGATATATGTGGCTTTCCCGAGCAAGATGTTACAAGAAGGCTCGCGGATGTGGTGGAAGGTACGTCGATGCTATCTTGACCGTGGTCTAATTATAGCAATTGTAAACCAAAAAGTTTGGAGAGGGATTGGGATGATCTTCAGAAAGTAATCCTCAGCCTCAACCTTGCCTGGCGCAGTCGTCAAGTGTAACCCGCGACGTTCGTGTCGTGCACGGCCCAGTCCCACTTTGCTGCTACAGTAGTTCTACAACATTACAAAACCGAAATCTATTATATTGTTGAGCTGTAAGGGATGGGATTTATTGGACCCTCGTCCTCAGCATTCATATAATTACAGATTAAATATAAATTTGAAGACGACAATGATCATGACGCTGCCTGTGAGAAGCCGCTCAGAAGTTCGAGACACAGTAAATAAGCGAGATTACGCGAATATCAAGCCAAAAAAAAGGTATTTGTAAGCCAAAAGGCCAAAAAGCCAAGAGTCGAACAGGTAATTAATAAATAGATCTCAAGATCTTGCCTTTCGTATAGCTTCATAAAGTAAATATACGACAGTTCCTATCAAGCCAGATTTTTTTTTAAAAAAAAACTAGTAGCTTCTCTTTGATTGAGCGTGTCATCCTTAGTGCAGGGGCCATGCTAATCTTCTCTGTATATTTTCAAAGTTGACCAAATTGCCCGAAGGCAAATAATGCTCAGTTATTTGGGTAAACAAGGGGGGTAATCGACTGAATGATTCACACATTTATCACTCACCACTTAGAATTTAGGGGATTTGTAATTTTATGTCTATATTCAAGAGTAGGTAGTAGTGATAAGTAAAGGTCCCTTCAACGAGATGTCAAAACTGGGTAGTAGTGTGCAATCGCTGGAAACACCTTCAGCAAGGTAAACTGAGGCGGCAGCAGGGCAAAGTCTACTAACATCAGGCACCGAGAATTATCCCCAAACGAACATAAACACAACCCTCTAGAACTACTCAATCAGGGAATTTAAACATTAACTCGAGTGATTCATTATATACTACCCACAACTATCTTCCCCTTCATCATATGTGTAGCCGCCATCATCATAAGAAATATTCATACAGTCCAGTCCAGCCATCAGTGGTATCATATCGCAACGCTAAATCTGACAACTCGTTGCTTCAAAGAGCCTGTCCCTGAACTGGACCAAATCCCCCTGTAGAGTGTGAAACGAAGGGACAAAAGAAATAAGAGAAAAAAAAAAGGAATCCATCAATGAACGTCATTATCTCCTCAGAAGGCATCTTCAAAGGGGCAGTCTACGCTCTCGTGCCCATCGCGCTCGCAGAGAGCACACCATCTATTCACATCAATCACTCCGCTCTCCTTCCCAGCCACTGGCCCATCGATCGAGGGGTTCGGGAGGATGGATACAGGGGGCGCACTTGGCTTCTTTGCCGGCGACAGCGGAGCAGGCCTGTAGTTCTCCATCTTTGGTGGGTATGGCTTAAGGCCTTCCCTGGAAACGTCCCTGCCATTACGCGAGGCCGCAGGCGGGTTCGGGTTGTTTGCAAGGTGGGATCCGGTATTGTTGCTCGTCGTCGCCGATTTCGCGCCAAACATGTTTGTGCATGTTAGGATATCGTGTCCGCCGGTCTCGCAAATCTCACACCATAGGACACTGCCCTCGGTCGTGGCAGAGTACGTATCGCTTTCAGCCATCGTCTCGAGGGTGTTGCCTCTCCTATGGGTCTCAGGTGATCCCGGTGGCCTGTCGCGCCAGCTTCCAACAGAGCTTCGGACGTCCTTGTTGAGTTGCTTGTCTGCTGTGACAGTGCCGGTGCTTCCAATCGTTATTGCACTGGTGCGTTGATTCTTGAATGACCCAACCGTGCTACCTCTCTTGAGTTCCTCCAGTTCGCGCTGGAGCTCTTCCTCGCGGTTAGATTTCGACTCCACTGTACGGCGGAGCTCAGCAACTTCGCTTTCCAGAGCTTCCCGTCCCTGGCGGTCCTCTGCGGACTCAGACAATACTTGGCTCTGACGTTGGTTACGACTATTAACACTGCCATGTCTCTGGGTAGGAGTCTTTTGCGGATCAGCGTCAGGTACCTGGTCGCGGCTGAGAGAGTGAATTATTGCTTTGAGGCCCCTAATTTCGTCGTCACGCTGTTCAAGATCCTTTGATCCCGACGAGGCATCGTTCTGGCGTGGCGCAGATTCTTGAGCAGCTGCTGCCTTCTCACGTTCTCGGCGCAGCTCAGCGCGACCGCGCTCCACCTCGCCTCGCAAGAACTCGACCTCTCCGCGGGCCTCCGATTCTCCGCGTCGAGCGTCCTCCAGGCCTTCCTCGAGCTCCTGAACAAGCTCTTCGAGCTGCTTCAGCTGAGCTGCGACGCTGTGCACGTCATCGCTACGGTCCTGATGTTCTCTGAGCTCTTGTACGAGGTCCTCGACCCGCTTCTCGTAGACACGTTCTGTCTCATTGCTTGCCATTTCCAGTGTGTCGATCGTACTCCTAAAATCCGCTCGGTGTGCATCGAATTCCGACGTAAGCATGGCGATCTTCTCGTTCTTCTCGCGCAGCAGGGTGCGCAGTTGTGAAGTATCTCGATCCTCCATGCTACCCCTGTTCTTGCTGCCAGCATCTGATCCACCCATTAATGATTGAACCTCAGCCAAGCTGTTCTCCATCTCTGCAAGACTAGACGCCTGCTCCTTCAGCTGTTTGTCTCGTTCCTCCAGTTGCGTTCGTAGTCTTTGAAGGTCCTCTTCATGTTCTTTTGCTCTCGCCTCGGCAGGGCGCAACTTCGCATTGAAGGAGGAGGTAGAGCCCAAGCTGTCATTATTATTCGTGGTCCTGGCCGTGCCGATTGGTGTAGTTTCATCGTCGCTGTAGTTCATGGGCGCGCCACCAAGGGCAGACGCACTCCTCGGTCCGACACCACTCGATTTTATAGGGTTTCTCGGGGTAAATGCAAGTTTCTTTGGTGGGTCTCCTGCTGTGTCTCTTGTTCCTCTAACACTCTGTCCGAATTTCGCCGGTGACGGACTAGGCGCATAACGCGGAGCACCTTTGGGACCGGGTGTAGCAGTAATCGATGGCCTTGAAGCCTGTGGTAGTCGCAATGGCGATTCGGGTCTGGGAAGTGATGGTCTTGCCCTTTTAAACTGTGGGCTTGGAGCGCGCCCCGGACCTAAAGATTGGCTGAAGTTCGGAAGCGAAGGCGTTGGAGGTGTGTAGGTTTGGTATCCCTGACCTCCCCGACTACTCGTCGGTGTGTGAGGAAAGGAGCTTCCAGATGTCGACCGTGAACTGCGGCGGGTGGCCCTCGCTACAGGAAGAAATATACCTGCTCCTGGAATGGATGTTTTGAAGTACGAAACACTAAATAGGAGTAAGTAAACAACGTTTGCGACACGGATCAGGGAGCTCACCCATCAACATCTCCGTTGTTCTTTCCCCTTGCAGAGTACTCCTCGCTCAGCTCTACTCCCGCAAATACGCCTTTCTTGCCAGCCACAGTGCCCAAGAACTTCACAGTTCCATGCATATGTCCAGGTACGTCCACCAGCTCGCCAACCTCAACCTCCCCATCGTCGCCCCTTGGTGTATGTTGTGTCATGTTGCCCTGTCCCTCAGTCGTGAGAGAATCCTCGTCCAGTACCGTACTCAATCCGTAAGTTTCACTGGCATCCGGGATGGTGGCCAAGGAGCCCTGAGTAAGCGCACTGAGTGATGTCTTCCGCGCCAGGAGCCCAGCGACTCTGCTGCCAGCAAGAGTGGGTACTGGCGGGGCCGCGGCGTTGGAATATGCACTCGAAAGATTAGGAGTCGAGACAGTATTGATGCCGCCGGAGACTTTGGTCAGAGAAGGTCGTGGTCGGAGGAGGGTGCGGCGCGGTGTTTGGGGTGTTGGGGTCGACATTGGAGAACGAGTTTCGTCCCTATTATTTATTTTGCCGGTCGCCGTTTGTTTTGGGATCGCGCGTCGGGGCGGCGGTACACTGCCGTCAACACACCACCACTACAACGGGAAACGTGATCAAGGTTCCCGCTGTGGGGATTCAGAGAGGAATGCAAGGGACCCGTAACTACGGTAACTCGCAAACAAAGGAATTAAAAGGCGTCGTCAATGTCGTCGTCGGATAGTAGCATGCTATGAACAGAGAACAGTCCCATACAGCACGGTTTCTTGTTGTTGTGAGCTGAAGGGAAAGGTTCTTTTTCCTATTATTTACAGTACATGCTCGAGGTAACCCAGCATATGCGGGAGGCGGCACGCACCAAGCAGTAATTGGCCCCTGCCCCTGCATCTCACCGCCAAAAGCCAAAGAGGAAGTCATCGTCGGTCAGCATTTCCTTGTCCCAGACACTCATATCCTCCTTTTAGATTTTTGGCTGCAGGAACTGAGAGTATGTTGAGGAAGTGATTCAGGGACAGAGGGGATTAGGGACTACAGGCACACAAAAAAAAGGGGGTTCCAATCACAACAGTCACAATCACGTTGGTGCCCTTTTCTGCAGCTGATGATGGGCTTTAAAGTTCAATTATATCACTCATGGCTAGAGGTTGCGAACCATCGTTGAGAACCATGACCTCCCGGTTGCGCCTTCTCAAACGACGTTCTTCTGCACTCTGCTCAACTGGCCTTCTCGAGTTCCTAACGACCTGGCCGATGTCAATGCCAGCTGCCGCAAGTTGCGCTCCATAGTCATCCAGAGCATTTGTGACAACCTCTCCACTAGGCCCAGTGGTGTGCCAGTATTGCACGTCAGGGTGGTCACTACAAAGACTGTATCCCTTATCAAACCCAACTACATTTATAGACTGAGGCCGTTCAATCAGACCCGTGGCCACAAGCTTCAGAACACCACGCTGTTGCCCCGCTAACTTATGGATGATGCTAGACAGGGGGTTGCCCCGTCCCGTCTCCTGGAGGCGATATAAACAGAGGAAATTCTGGTGAATTTCCTCGGGGGTGCTGCCAAAGTTCTGGCGCGCGAGCCAGTGTTCAACAAAGCCCGACTTGGACAAGTATCGCGCCGAGCCGGATCGCTCATTGATCAGCACCTCCAGCGCCATGAGCGCCACGTTCTCGGCTGGGTCGCGGAAGTCGAAGTCGTCGAACTCGCAATCGTATAAAGGGTAGTCGATCTCCGTGGCTAAGTTCTTGAGCGCTGCGACAATCGCTTTGATGACGCTGTGGGTGTAGACATCGGCGAGGGAGCCTATAGTACTGCTTAGCAAGGAATAGTTATTCAATATGAGGGGTTCATTACTTTCGCCACAAATCAAATGAAGAACCCGCAGAGATTTCTCCCGTCTCTCGGGGTCCTTGCTCGTCACCTCCCATAGTAAACCGCCGATGGTGTCGACATCGTGAAGAGCCCTATCAAGAACGATACGTGATGCGACTCCTTGTATATCCTTGTTATGGCTGCTGATGAGCTTCTCGAGCGTACTTGGCATCAAAGCATCCTCGGTCTTTTGGTCGATGTACTGTGTCTTTGGCGCTGGCTCTTCGACTTCGGCAGCATCGCGGAAAGCGATGAGCATGTATCGCATAAGCCCCAAGGCTGCAACTACAGACACGCCCAGTCCTATGGCCAGGATTCGGTTCTCGCCCGAGATCTGGGACGCCATATTGAAGAGGCTACATGCGCTGTTGGTGGGTAGTGAAGACTTGTGAAGACTTCAGTAATCGTATGAGGCACTGTACTATTGTAGATGGAATGCAAGGCTGACAGCAGCTACATGGCGACGGGCGGTTTCTGCCTCGCTCACCGCCCCGATAAGTCCATGATTCCGCTGGATACAGCACTAGTGGTCACTAGCGAGAATTCGCTTACAGTGTGGGGCCGTTTCGTCCTACAAATATTGAATTTGTCTCGCTAATTTAAACAAACAAGACAAACTCCAGTGACGCGTTAGTACACCCAACTGCCCACTGCCTTCAGATTACTGAATGCTAACGTTTGTTTCCACAGAGTGGTTAGCGTGTCGTTCTTATATTCTGCGGCGCAAGCTGCCTAATATGATCTTTCTTCGTAGAGATGCGAAAGTCGTGGGTTCGACACCCACCTGGAGTATATCTTCAGATTACACCTATTTTTTTTTTTTTTTTT
>JPJV01002051.1:0-41051 GCA_000750745.1 Pseudogymnoascus sp. VKM F-4281 (FW-2241)
GAGTATATCTTCAGATTACACCTTTTTTTTTTTTTTTTGCCCTTTATCTCTGACTCCACTTCCTTTTACAAATACAAGCTGTAATTAAACGTGAGTAGAGAGCGACGACGTACCTGCGAGGTTTATAGCTGAACTTTTTTGTGCTTGTAATTATCGTGTATCCTCCTCGCTCTTTGCCATGCCAACATAGATTTTGACTAAAAAAATAGCTGAAAGAGAGGGAAAGCGACGATTTTACAGAAAAATTTCTCTCTACCCAATATACAGAGATCCACCCAGCTAGTAGGGATGTTATACCAGCTCCACCGTACTATTGATGCCGCGCGCTCGAGTAATTAGCTTGGGCTCCTTTCAGCGTCTGGCTGCCCACAGAATATTCATACAGACAGCAGTAGCACGATCTTTCATATCACACAAGCTAAGTGAACTTCAAAGTGCTTACTTGCACAGGTCTCTGGTATTCCCTTGCTATCCAATATCTCCTCTCCAGGAGCAGGGTATCTACTGAAACCACCCACCAAACACCACGCGCCTTTCCCTCAGTCCCGCGCTCACTTCTTCGACTTCTTCCTGTGCTCCTTCTCCCTCTCGTATTGCTTAGACTCTCTTCCCTCCTCGCCCTGAATCTCCGCCACAAGCCTCTTGTACTTCTTCTCATACGCCGCGTCGCGCTCCTTCTTCTCCTTAAGGCTCTCGCGCGCAATGAAGTTCGCGTCCTTACGGAGCTCGCGCATGGCGCCCTTGCGCTCGCGCTTGTGCTCGGCCTTGAGCTTGGAGGACTCGGCACGCTCACGGTCTGGATCGTAGTGCTTATCGGGATTGAAGGTCTCCTCGAACTTGGGTATGGAGGTCTTGATGGCGAGGGGTTTGTGGTGATGGAGCTCGAGTGGGCGGCGTGATAGGCGCGCCTGATTCAGTAGCACAGTGAGCTTGGTCGATGTTCTCGTCACACAAGCCTGGGAACACGTTAGTGGGCCCTCTTTCTAATAACATTTCACATAGTGGTTATTTGAATAGAAATGTTTGCATCACGATGGCTGCGCATCCGGTAGAAAGTACGGGTTTGCGGCGCATCGGCCCATTTGGGCACTGCTGCTTGGTCACCCTCAACGAGCCCCAAACCCTTGCGGATAAGGGTCTCAAGTATCGGATGGCAAGCTCAATATAAGCACATCTTCGGCGCAACAACAGTCATAAGAAGGACCGAATTGTAATTTGACATCCGTGCTGGTTAAAAAAGAAAATACAGATCGAGAGGAAAAAATAAAGTAAATATTTGAACATACAATTGTGCTGCGTGGGAGATGTTCGCGGCATGCCTTGCTTCCCAGGTGTTTGAGAACCCTCAAAGCGGGGGTGAAGGTTTCTGGAAACCCAGACTTTTCAGTCCAGACATCTGCCGCTGCATCGAAAAGCTTGACGCTTGTTTCCAACAAGGCGGCCTTGAGTTGGTTTTCTTCCTCGGCTGAGAGATCTTGTGTCGTGCAGTCCATTAGAGTCAACATCCTTGCCTTCTCTTCAGCAGGTGCGTCGAGACGAGAGTCGAACTTTGGCTCGTGGTAAGGGAAGTTGCCTGGAACCTTGGCCATCTTCGTCGGCGCAAGGGCACACAATGTATTCAGAAGGAAGGCGCCGACTTCGGGAACGTATCGCTTTGAGAAGCTTTGGTACTGGATCGCTAGTGTAGCTAGATATATGCCAGTGGCGTAATCGGAAAGATTTTGAGGAATCTTTTGGCCAAGGAAGCGGCCAATACACAACATCGCTGGAGTAACTGCTTGGTGGAAATGATCCGAAGTTGGGAAGATGGTACTGATGGCAGTGAGAAGCACTAAATCTCCGCGAGTTGGTGCCAGAGCACGGGTCTCGTGGAGCTCTCCCAAGTGCTTGCGGAATGCATTTGCAGTACCAATCGGGTATGTCTTTGCCAATGAATGAATGTGTCGAACGAGTTGCTCTAGGATATCAAATGGTGGGAGTTGCGGTTGGTTCGCAAGGTATGATACATGATCAACAAGCGCAACCGTAAACTTGGCGAGCTTGCCCTTGTTCTCGGCCTTCAGCTGCGGATGATAAAGCGCTCTTATCCTCCTCACCACTGTAGGCAGATCTTGGATGTCGGTTGATTTGGTGATTTCGAGTAGCATAGAGTGGTCCTCTGGGCATGGAAACGTATATGCAAGGTTTCCATTGACACCATTATTCGTTGGAAGGTCCCTATCAGGAATCGGTGCATTCGCCCCTGTCAAAAACTCTGGCCTTTTGGCCTCTTCGGTTGTAAGAAGGCCATCCAAGAAATCATCCGCTGGCTCGTCCTCTCCGTCATCTCCGTTTTCAGAAGCACTTTCATCTTCGGAGATGTCGGCATCGGAGCCACTTGCTATTAAATCATCATCAAGAACGAAATCATCCTCGTCTTCAACCCCCAACTCTTCATTGGTTGGCCGGCTGGGCTTAGCTTGAATGCCAGCACCCAAGCCAAATTCGTCAACATCCTCGTCGTAAACATCTTCATCCCCTTCAGGGGCTTGAGCATTAGGTTTGGGTTCCTCCTCCTCTTCTTCTTCTCCTTCCATGCGACGCAATCTCCTCTTCTCCATATCCTGGAGATTTCTAGCTTCGGCTGCAAGCCTCTCCTCATCCGTCTTTGAGCGCTCCGTTGGTACTGACTTCTTGTCTTGAGCCAACTGCCGCAGGCGAAGATCATACTCTTTATCGAACTTGACCTTGTCGGTGCCATTCAGTAGAGCCGCCCTTTCTGGGTTCATGCCAGCGATCTCGGCCGGCTTTGGCGCAGGCGGACGTCGGACTCCTCTTAGTAAGGCCTGGATTTCAGCCATATCTTTGTCCAGTTCTTCTCGGATATCTTCATCGTCGTCCTTTCCCTGCTGGCGTTCATATTTGTGGAGTTTGGATTTGGCAATAAGTTCCTTCATAACTTCTTGCTTAGACTTTTTCCGTTCCGGAAGGTCCTCCGCATCTTCATCCTCTGAAGCGCCTGCATCTGAACCCCTCCGCCTCTTCAACGTTTGGCGTTCCTCGTCCGATGGATGGTCTTCGGCGTCGGACAACTCCAAGTCATCTTCTTCAAAGTCGTCTGCGAAATCGGGACCATCGAGAGACAGAGATTTTCCCATATGGGTAAGGCCAAGTCCATCTCCATAATCATCATCTTCCAAATCGAACGCAGAACTATTCTTGTGTCGGCTTTGAATTTCCTGTGTGAATCGCTCCAGCATCTTGTCCTCAGGTGCCATAGAAGGGTCGTTCTCTCCGAAACGTCGATCCATGATTCCTCCTACTTTATTACGTCGTTGCATCTCCACAAGAAGAGTTTTCCGACGGTTTTCTTCGCCCAATCCCTTCGTCACACCAGGCCGATTCTTCACACTCTTTGATCCTGATGCGCCGCCAACAGTCCTTGAATTTGTAACCTCAAACTTAGGGCCCCTTGCGTTCGTTTTGATTTCGAAAGGATTAAATTGCTCGCGGATGCCAGCAAGAGCCGTCGTCCGGTTGACCCTCTTATCCTTATTCGTGCCATTTTGGGCATTTTTCTTCTTTTGACTTTTTGATTGCTGGGGTCCCACAATACCCTGCTCTCGAAGAGAAGCCTTGAGCCTCTTGAGCTGTGAAGGAGGCATTGTTGTGGTGGGTGGTACTTTGCCAGTCAGACACTGAATAAAAAAATGCTCAGAAATCTTTATCGCCGATTTTATCAACTTTAGCGCGTTGCAGGGGTAGCTCCAGCCTCGCGACCGGGGAGGGAACAACCCTCAATTATCAGCCTCGCGATAACCCAAGTACCAAGGTGCAAACGACGAAATCCACAACATATCAACTCGAATAACTCGGGCTATATCGTCGAAACGTGTGTCAAATAACTGTAGCTTTGGCGCTTTATTGCATTACTTTGATGCTAAATTGCGCCACGTGGCCATTCAGATAAGACAATGAGCGACTCTCCAGCTTCATAACGATCCCATACTTTATGAACCTTACATTTTGACACCAAATATCTTCAAACAAGCAATTAGTTGCCTTTACTATCTGTGGTTCAAAATGGCATCCTCGAAGTCTACTGGAGCGGGTTCCCCAAGTCCCGAGGACGATGAGGACGACTATATGTCTATGGCCATTGCAGAACCCACAGGCCCAAAGGTCAAAGAAACATACACGCAACGCCGCCACCGCCTACAACGCGAAGCAGAGGCACGCGCATATACCAAACCAAAGGCTGAGCGCGAGGCTGACGAAGCCGCAGCGCGAGAAGATGCCCTCCAGAGATCGTTGTTGTCTCATCCGACGACACAGAAGTCCAAGGGTTTGGCAATGATGTCAAAGATGGGATTCACGCCTGGAAAGGCACTGGGCAAGGGAGACAACGCCGATGCGCGGACTGAACCGGTTGGTATTAGCATCAAGGAGGATAGGGGAGGTATAGGCATGGACAACGAGAAGAAGCGCCGATTTAGGGAAGAGGTCGAGAAGGAAGGGAAGAGGGTTAAAGCGGACGAAGGCGAGTATCGAGAGAGAGTTAGGCGCGAGCGCGAGGAAGGCCGGCTAGAGCATTTGATTGGCACTGCTATGAGGGTAGCAGAGCGGATGGCTAGTGAGAAAGAAGAGGAGTCCAGCACAGGTGGGGATGGCGAGTTAGCTTCTAAGGGGCGTGCTCAGAGGTCCAAACTGTTGAAAAC
This sequence comes from Pseudogymnoascus sp. VKM F-4281 (FW-2241), assembly GCA_000750745.1. Taxonomy (NCBI): domain Eukaryota; kingdom Fungi; phylum Ascomycota; class Leotiomycetes; order Thelebolales; family Thelebolaceae; genus Pseudogymnoascus; species Pseudogymnoascus sp. VKM F-4281 (FW-2241). Next base: position 4,698 of record JPJV01002051.1, read on the forward strand.
CATAAACATCCTTTGGAGAGGCCTAGTGAGGAAAAGGGAGGAAGCGGAGAGGGATAGGAGGATGAGATATGACTTACATCAAAGTTTGTCCAGATTGCCAACCTACGATGATGAGGACGAGGATAAAGATGATAAGAAGGCCCTGGGAAAGACTCCTATACAGTATGCCTTGGTCGAAGACCTGGAAGAAGAAGATCCGGAATTGGAAGAATTCAATGCCATGGAGCCAGTGGAGAGGTTACAGAATATTGTCAACTACTTGAGAGAAGAGTACAACTACTGCTTCTGGTGCAAATACACATATCCCGACAAGGACATGGAGGGATGCCCCGGGTTAACGGAGGAAGATCATGATTGAAAAAGAAAAACGAATAGAAAATAGCAGACACATCAAGTACGCTGTAATATTACATGTGCATCAATAAATTTTACGCCCACCTGATATTCTATCTACTGACTCTTATAAGCCCTTTAGGTAAGGTTGAGAATTAAGGTGGGTATCATTGCTCAATATATATTTACATATGTCCTATCTTACAATACATCAACATCTAAGGGGCCCAAGGCAGATTCTCAGGTACCCCCATCTCGTGGGATGCACATCGCGCCAAATAATCGACACCTCCTACTCCAGCTGCCATGCGCAGTTCCGAGGTTTCTGATGCCATCCTTACTTCCACCGTAGAGCGTAGCAAAAGGCACAGTAGCTTCAGCGACTCTTCTGACTGATCTTCCACGCTCATATCTTCCACATCAACGCCTTGATCAAGCAGCTGCTCAGTCCTATCTTCCTTCAGTTTCTTGAGTACGTTCCCGACGTCACTAATTCTGCGCTGCGTATCCTTATTCAGATTCAACCTGCGAGGCCTGTAACCTGCAACATTCTTCACCCCAGCCTTTGCAATCTGAAGGACTATGCTTCGAACCGTCGCTTCATTCGGGTACATTCCATACAGTTTCTGCATTGCCCTGAGTGCCACTGCTGTGCCGATTTGATCATCCGCTAGTCCAAAACAGAGGATAATCTGGTCGTACATTTCCCTTGCCAACTTTTCGTTTTTCCAGGTCGACGATTTATTCATCTCAGAAAACAAGAATCTAGGCGACGGGTAACCCGCTTTCGCGCGGTTGATTAACGGATCTACATGATCCTTCATACTCTTCCACAGAAGAGCAAACGTGTACTGGCTCGGAACTACTTTCTCTTGCTCCACGAAGCGGACGTATAGGCTCCAAACCCATGGACGATGGTGCATAGCTGTACCCAGCTCCAGAAGGTTATTGAGGAAGGCAGTATTAGGCTTAATCTCTGCTGCCTTTATCGCGCCAAGAAGCTCCTGGACACGGTCTTTTTGACCGAGTTGCTGGTAGTGCTGAATTAGAACAGAAAAGGTTTCCTGTGACGCTTGGGCTGAGACCGCAATGGACGATGGACGAATAAAGTCGTCCTTCGAAGTCTGATCAAATCTGGCTCGCACTGGGCCTTCCAAGTTGGATGTATAACGGTTTGCCCTGTGACGAACAAACTCGAGCCGTGCCGCAATCATTTTCCAAGCCAAGGCAGTCCCTTTCGTTTGGTTCTCGGCACTACCACTCCGGAACCAAGCACCGATTATTCCGTTCAAATAGGTTGCATCTGGCTTTATATCGCGATGTGACATCAGCTCAACGACTTGAGAGGCCCAATCAACTTCATTGTCCCCAACGAGCTTCTTTATCCAGCTGCCAAAGAAGAATTTGTTCCGAAATTTCGGCGGCAAGACTGTGATGGGATTGCTTCGAATCCAACTTGTCTCTTCTGGGCCAAGCTGGAAAGACTCCAAGGGCCGTGTACCTTTCATTCCCACAAAGCGCGGATATAGAGCTAGAGAATCATAGCTCTTGGCCACTGGGTCGCCTGTTAACATCATATCTTTGAACACAGCCAATGCTAGATCAGTTCGATTTGTAGTTAAGAATATTCCCGCAACGGCATCGTAATCTTGCATCTCCATGCTGCTTCCCATCCAAAACTTCAGCCGGACATACAATGCCCAAGCGATTTGAATAGCTGAATTGTCAGGATATTCAGACCATGTTCGTATGAGAGGAATCAGGACTCTGCTTTCTTTCACGGCCTTCAAATCATTTAACAGGACATCTGCTGCTTCTTGCGCTCGAGCTGGTTGTTTGGATTTCGCTAGCATCACAACACCCAATGACCAGTATTGGATCGCTGTCGATTCGACAAGCGTTAATGACGGCCGAGTCGCCTCCCATCTAGCCAGTGCATCCTTCTGATTTCCTTCGACGAACAATGCCTCAATATAGAGCAATATTTGCTCTGGTTTGAGAGGCCTGTTGGCAGCCTCCATGTCATTGGCTAGCTGTATGACATGTGCCATCCGATCGGGATTATCCAAAGCTTCAACAGATAATTCTTTCCAAAGCAATTCCCAAGTGCTCATGGGAACTTCCCCCCATGCAGCACAAAGGGTCTTTCTGCTGAGTGAATACCACCTCCATAATTCCTTTCGATGTTTTAAGGGCACCACGGAGGCTTTTTCGAGTGCCTCGTTCAGACGGGATATATAGGCCTGGCCTTCTCTTTGAAACGAGTGCCGCGGTATTGAAACTTCGATGTCTTCAACTTCGATGGGTTCTATGTTTGCAGCCTGACGCTTCTTCTTGCCCCGGCCCGCTCGGGCAATTCGTGGGCTAGGACTGTCGATGGCTGTTGAACTATCGATGGGTGGTGCTTTTAACTCTTCTCCCAAGTCTTTTCCAAGTGACCGACGTAGAGATTCGACAAATTTCAGTTTATCTTCCAACGTTCCGTCGTGTGAACCCTCCACACTATTCGACAGGCTGGCGAGCTCATGTTCATGGTCTTTTATTTTCAAATCTAGACCCTCAAGTATGTTGTCGTCTTCTCGGGTATCAAGTGGCCCGATTCGTCCATGTTCGTCCTGCTCGAATTGGCGAAAACTAACGGTCTCTTTGCTTAACCTGGGTTCAGGCTTCGGCGTTATTGGTGTCTTGTGAGGCTTGTTGCGTTTCGATGAGATAGTTCGAACCGACGTGGGAAAGTAGCGTGGGTGCTGTAGTTTTGTTATACACGACGGGCAGACATATCCCCTGCCTAATGCAGAAAGAGGTGGTCTTAATGGTGGCATAAGTCGTGCTGTTTGTGTTTTGTCGTCGCAAAATCTAAACAGGGTTCCATCTATAATTATTTTAGGAGCATTGGCCACTGGCCGCCGCTGGAACGCGACCCGGCATTTATCTTAGCGGAACGCGCGCGTTCCCCGTGATTCAATCCATGGACAACCACATATAAAATGTCTGTAGACGCCAACCAAGCTGCCCTTGATAGCACTGAGCATCAGGTATATATATAATGTTGGCTCTATCGAATAGATCTAACGCTACAAACAGACCGTGTATGTTTTTGGGCCTTCCAATGGCGCCACGCATGAGCAGTCACGGCCACCAAAGAGGCGGAAGGTCGCTAAGATGCCCAAGGAGGGTGAGAAAGAGGGGGTTAAAGCCTGCTTTCCAACCCTTCTAAATAATACCGAAAGCTTGGAATGTGTATTATTACGCCAAAAGCTTTATGGGGATTCGTGGGCCGCTATAGAGTCGCAGATATTGGTTAGTCCGCCCGTTCCACTTATCAAGCCTCCTATTGACAGGTTCCAGTCGATCCTGGGTGAGGCAAATGAAAAGACTCTCTCGGAAGTCACTAATTTTCTAAATCTGTCCTTAAATTCAAAGTAAGAAGACCCTTCGTTGTCCACGATGGGGCCGCTAATATTCATGAAGAACCCCCGAGGGTATCCCAACTGGTTTAATCACCACTGGGCAAAACACGGCTTCTCAAGAACTTTTGTTCAGCCAGCTCGCAGAGCGTGTCCACGGCGAAACCGACGGACTCATTGTTACGATTCGACCCGGGGATGCGAGTAACCTCAAAGCTGCCCTCAAGAAGCTAATCCGTGATGCGACAAATACTGACCACGACGATGAAGATGAACGATCGGCATCTTCAGTCCCAGGTGTAAGTTTATATGTATTCCTCTCTGCTTATCTCGTGCAGAAGCTGACAGGCATCAGGTTCATAAATTTCTTAATTATGACCTACAGCTGCTTCAGAATCACTTGAAATCGTCCATGCATAGACAAGTTGTAGTTGCCTTTCAGGACAGCGAATCATTTGATGGTACCCTTTTAACGGAGCTGATAGAACTGTTCCAGTATGTTATTCTTTGTACTTCTTTAACGGATGCCTGACTACTCTAGATCGTGGTTGGACCGAATACCCTTCGTCTTACTATTTGGAATAGCAACGTCCGTCGAATTGTTCCACGAAAGACTTCCTCGGTCAGCGACATTATGCCTGCAGGGCGTTCAATTCGATGTTGAGCAGACGTCTAAAACCCTCGTAACAATATTTCAGAAGGTTATTGCTACTTCTGATATACGGCTACGTCTTGGCGGAAGCTTTATAGCAGCACTACTGGAACGCCAGCATGACCAAGTTTACAGCTTGCAAACATTTATAGCCGCTTTAAAGGTACAAGTCCAATGATACCGATATATTGATTTTCATGAGGCTGACCAGAAACTATAGTATGCATACATGTGCCATTTCTATGCCAACCCTTTGAGCATTCTTTTGGACAGTTCTAATGACCTTGAGTCCACTGTGGTACCACTACTTCAACCAGAGCATGTGGGGGCAATACGCATGCTTCCATCATTCAAAGCGATGATAGAGCATCGCATTGAGGATGGTGACATAAGTGGCTTGAAGGAGTTGATCAATTCGGACGAAGAATTGGTTCAGCTGGCTGTCAAAACTCTTCAGGAAAAAGATGTCATTATGTTTACCAATCTGAGGCGTCTCAAGGCTCTCCATGCAGTTCTATCGATCAGCACAAGCGCCCCCACTGATCCAACAGAACTGTATGTCAAATTCTTCACTGACAAATTCCGTGAATCAGACTTTATTCAAGACGCAATAAACCTCTGCAAACGGTATGTTCCGGCAGAAGTTATTGCATTAGTCGGCTTTATGAAGAAAGTTCTTGCGAGGGATAGTGACATAGGCGAGACTGGAAGCTATCTAGCCTCTGAGGATGAGTTCCTGAAGGCGCTATCTGCTCTTGAGGGCGAAACAGCTACATTGGTAGAAGAAGCCGAAGAATCGGGGAAGCCTCTCCAAAGCAGATATACCATGCAAAGCCAGAGTCTCCGAACAACCGTCGTAGCACAAAAGGTACAACTCAGCAAACGAGAGTCCGTTCTTTCCAAGCAGGATGCTGCATTCACCTCGGTCATCGACAATCTTTCAACAACCTTAGGGCTGTATTTCAAGTTTGATTTCCCGCAAGACCTGTTCCTCAACGAAATCTGGATCTACGACTCAAAGTCTCCATATCGAGAAGTCTTCACGCCGCGGCCACGCTATGCGATCGAGCGTGCGTTGTCAGTTCCCCATGACTATCTGGGCTGCACCTGTTGCAAGGCTGCCACTGAAGGCCTGTCTTCCTCGCAGCCGGCAACAGCTATATTATACCAGCTTTACTTGGAAACGGGGGGCCTCATTAACGTCTACGATTTATGGTCCGCATTCCACACCATTGCGGGCGCCGATGATGGCGAAGAACGAGAGGAGAGGAGCTGCTTAATGTTGTTTTATAAGGCACTGGCAGATCTGAGGCTGCTTGGGATGGTGAAGAATAGCAAGAAGAAGACGGATCATTTGGCGAAGTTGTCTTGGAAGGGGCTATGATATATATTTGTTAAATAAGCCATTTCCTAGGCCCTAATGATACTATAAACTCCCGCTTTGCATCAAAAAATATACAAAATGTTCACAACACTCTCCGTAAATCTATTTAGTTGACCCTCCCTCATTTTCCACTGTGTTATCATGGCCAGTGTCTGGTCTCTGATCAGCACTATCACTGCTTTGCCCTTTTTCTAATCGGCGTCGTTTATACGCGTCGCCATCCCACCCATGTTCCAATCCAACTAGTTTGCCTGACATTATGCCTTTAACCGTTAGGACCATGTTCACGATCCAAATCATGACAAGAGTGGTTGTGAGCGCAGTCGACCAGATAGAGAAGGCCGGCGAGTCCAACAGTTTGCCCAGTTGAATACATGCATTTGTGTAGACGCCCTAATATCAACGGATTAGCAACAGGTCATTATCTGTGGAGACTTCACCGTCTAGCAGAATCTGACTCACCCAGGGAAACACGAGAGACCAAGCTCCTAAACTAAATTTTAATCCCCGCCATTCCCCGCGCTTATCAAAACCCGAGTGTAGGACACTTATGATGGCAAAAACCCACCAAAACGTACCTTGGCCCCAGGCAAGCAAACCTGCAAACATGCTAGCAAAGCCGATGGGGCCCGCGGCGTTTATCGTGAGGAATACTCCTCGTCCGTACTTTGCAAAGCTCCCCCTCGTAACAACATCACCAAGTATCTGTAACGCAAAGCTGCCTTGGCCCCAAGGTCCACAGAGAATCATGTCTTGGTACAAGGACACCCCGGCCGGAGAAGATTTCTCAAAAAGACGGGCCATGAAAATTGTAGCAACGACAAATGCAATGGGTAGAGCCATCCCAATGAGCAGATAGGATACAATGATGACAGGAACCTGTAGCCCTTCATCTAGTTCACCATACCGGCATACTACACCTCCTCCAGCAGCAGCGGTGAGAGCTGCAATTGCTGGGAGGTTTGCTACTGGAGATAGTCCTCGGAGTCCAGTAGCTTCATATTTTGTAAAGACATACGTGATCCCAATGCAAGCAACAACAGCCATGACTGCGTTGATCCACCAGAGCACAAGCGTCGCTATGCCCCAGCCCGAACCCCAGGCTTTAACTAGACTGAGATCCATCATCTGAATGATGCTGGTAAAGGTGATAGAAATGCTGGCAAGACATGCTGTCTCCCCTATTTCGGTCCTGAGGGTCTTGGCGACAACTTTTGGAAATATGGCGATCTTGAGGGCGAATATGGCGAGTAACAACGTTAGGAAAATAATGGTAAGCAGCCAAAATATATAAGAAATTATATCAAGCCCTGTAAATTGGTATTTTAGCTGATGTAAAATGACAGCGATTATACCGGTCCCTTGAGCCACGAGAAACCACTATCGTTGTTGTCAGTTAGTTTTTGCCACAAATATTCGCAACAAAGCCCCTTTCAGGATACTGAAACGGTGTTGAAAGAGAGCCTGTTATCCACGCCATAAAAAATAAAGTCAATAGAGCCCTACTTGTACTTTGAAATTCCGAAGTGCGACTATGGCAGGTGTTTCCTGCTTGCTCGTGGTCGGCAGCGTTGCCATGGTCCGCGGAAGTACCATATCTAAGTCAACCAACCCTCACTTTTTGCCAGCGCGCGGCAAAACCCCTCAACGTATTGGCTTAATGACAGTGTTCAAAGACATTTGAGAGTAAACTGATGGCGACAAGATGGTCCTATTCCGAAGTTCAATAAAGTATAAATGCCATAAAAGACAAGTTGCAATGTTGATCAGAGCTAGTGGTCATCAAAGGCTATCACGGCATGACGTATCCCTTGTAGCACCAAAACCGACCTAGTTTTTCTCACAAGTGTCCGAGACGGATACTCCGAGGAGTCAATACATCAAAGCAAGGGCGCGGAAAAACTCACACCATAAGAGAAAATCTACGTCTAGACACAGAAATATTAAAGAATCCAAGGGCTGCGTGCTTCGCAAACTCTGGGTGAAGCTGGCAGAAACAAAAAAATTCATACGCAAGAGCTCTTTTAAATTTCGAAAACCATTGTATTCATATATGCTAGCCATATCATATCTAGACTTAAGCTGCAGATCATATACTCTATGTATCGCAGTGATCAACGCCAGGGTAATGCAATCGTTCTCATTTACGACCCGCCCAAAGCCCCCCATTGTACCCGTCTTCCACCCAAAACCGGGGTGTCCCACCCAACACGGCCGTCATATATCTGCATCCATAATCATCCATAAAACTCCATGAGAAGTAAGGGTATCAAGCTAGGGCTCAGTCAGCATATTTACACCGGTTTGCTCGTCCGCACACACACATCACTTCAAGCTAACGCCACCAATGCGCTTTGCCAGCCTCTCTTCGCTATCATTTTCAAAAGGCGAGGGACGCTTTTGGGGACGCTCACCAGTAGATTGAAGAATAGCTAGCAATGTAGCCCATCCATCCGTACTAAGCAGCTGATACCCATCGGCAAGGTCATGTTGGGTTGCAACACGGCATAGCAGCGCTTCCTCGTCCTGAATGATGTTAGTACTGTTCTTGGAAACACATCCAATGAGCATGAGAGTCCTTACTTTGTTTAAAATGGCCATATTTCGCAAGAAACATAGGAGGTGAAAGTCTGATACAGCTTCAATGCCCGTATCGGATCTCTTAAGCTGTCCATCCGGCCGAAGGCCAATAGCCTGGCTAACGGACTTGTATTCCTGCGATTGCCCAATTGCCTCTCTGTTCTCAACAGGGAAACCAGGCGGTGGTGCGGTGAATGCCGGCTTAGGTTCTTGCGGGAAGCCATGGGTCAATGTTACAAGGAGGTATTCGACCGGGAAAGATGGCTTGGCATTCTCTTGGACTGCAGCTCCATACTCGTTGATCTTGCGGAAGAAGACTTCAGGGATGTAGCGAGTACGGCTGACGGAGGCATCGTCTTCTTCCTCAGCCCGGACGATCATAACACCAGGGTCGGCTGAAGGCTCGACAATATCAGCTCGTATCATCTCGACTGCCGAGTTCGACGCTTGATATGCTGAAATCGAGATTTGGCCCTGTTCATCCCCAGTCACAACACATGTAACAAAGTCCGACCCAAAACGGCCAGTATCGCTCCACTTCGTCGATTTTGGGTGCTGCGCTTGTAACCGTGATATAAATGCAATCTCGAGAGAAGAGAGGAAATATGAGTCGATATGCCTCTTGCATATAACGGAACCGTCGCCTACCCCAGCATCCAGTAAGTCCGTCCAAATGACACCGACCTTCTGCAAGCCGCAGAGACGCGCAACGTCGTCTACATCCTTCTCATTGTGCCACTCATTCAGCGTAATACCATCAATCTCGTCATGCTGCGGTGGTTCGTAAATCGCCTCTACGACCGCTTTGATTCCCAACGGCACTACAGTATACTCCTCGTAGCGGCCATACATGTATCCTAACCGCTGACCGCCGGATTGGCGCCAATAGTCCAATAGCTTCTCAATCAGTGTTGCCGATGCAAACTCAACGTGGTCTACCATGCGGAACGACTGTGGTTGCAAAGTAATGGCACTCGGTTGGCATTTCGTGCAGATACCTTCTGGCCATTGGGGGTGTCCCGATGGACAGTCTGGCTTTACTCGATAGTACGGCTCGGTAAGAGGTGGCATGAATGACGCGCCTAGCTCTGGCTTATTCGTAGCAGAGTTGATTTTTCGGAGATGTGAATGGAAGGAAAGGTTCTTGATCTTCTTTTCTGCCAGGTAATCGGCGTTGAATGGATCCATAGGCATGCAATAGTCGCACATTCCTTTTGGACCATGCCTGCACATTTTCTGGTCTCGTTTCCGAGGAATCTTTCCATCTTGCTTATCAAGTCTGTCATCAAGTGCTGATTGCCGAACCACTTCCCATGGGTTCTTGATCTTCTGGGATGGTGATGTGACTGGAAGTGGAGATATTGGGATATCTTCTGTTGGTAGGATCGGATTGCCATTTAGTCGATTTGTAGATGACATGGGATGTGAAGGTATGGAAATTGCAGCACTTCCGTTTGCAGCGCCATTTGTGGCATCATCTTGCGACTTGTATGCTATGAAAATAAGGTCACCGTGTCTGCAAGCAGGTAGTTAGCAGGATGATCAGGTTTAAGAGGTTGAAGTCTTACTTCAAGCCTATTTGTGATACTTTGAATTTCCCTATATCCTTGATGGACTTCTTGTCGCCACCAGCGGGTTGGTTTGACAGTGTCAAGGTGGTGATGTCGGTGTTTGGTGGCAAGACTTCTGACAGCTGGCTGGAGTCAGCAATAGTCGTCAAGATAAAAACCAGCCGAAGTGCACACCTCTGAACCTAGTTGGGCGAATGTTGTAGTTGGCTCAACTTCCAGTCGTACTGTGCCGTCTGGGCCTCGAAATCGGAGCAGCATCTTGTTGGACGACTATAGCTTTCAGTCTCGTACCGGTTTGTGCTCAAAGAGTGAAGCTGTAATAAACAATAGCCAAAGCCGGTAGAAAAACGTGGACAGATCCAAATGCTATAATCAGCTGTGGTGTCCGATAGCATGAATAATCGGCCTTTAAATCAGGTAGATGGTGCTGGGAGCTAGAGCTCCGTAATCACTTGCATCACTGAATTTCCCCACTATGGTCCGGCCGGATTAACTTTTAACTTTAGGCTCCGTGACAGTGAGCGGAAGTCATGACAGCTAGGCTATTTTAGGATTTCGAGAATAAGTGTCCTGAACTCACCTTCAATTTGTCAAAAGCGCGACCACTTTGGAAACAACCCATACGACAAGTGTTCCGAACAGCTCGTATCGGATTCGAATCACTTTTATGTTACTTATTCTTCAATCATCCAAGTAAACTACACAATGATTTCACTATCGCAAATGCTCGACATTGACTGGGTCGGACTCTCGGTCCCTTTCGCATATATCATTGTCCTCGCTGGTTCTCTCATGACCTTCTCCTCCATATATCGAAAGCGCAAAGCCGGTAAGGCCCTTTCCCATCTACTTATATAGTCTCGACACTAAACATTTTCCAGTACAATCCGCGACTCTTGCACCATGGTTTCCATCCCACCTCCAGCGTAATATATATCTGTCCTTGCTACACATGGACCCAGAGGACGGGAACGAGAAAGCCCCAAAGGTACCCGACAGCGTACTACGCGCGGCTCTTTTACGCAGAGCTGTGGAAGATATCCGTAGGATTATTCAAGTACGGACTGCGAAACAAGCTTGTAGCACCCTTTTACAACGTGGAAGTGTTGGAGACGACCTATGGCAGCGCTTCTTAAGGGCCGAGAAGGAGATGGAAGATGAGCTCAGAGATGTGGTTATGGAGGTAAGGCGACATTGCCCGCTGTGCAAGTATATTGTACTAATCCCGATACCAGGCAAATGCGCTTGCGCCAAACTGGGGACTAACGATCTTTCAATCTGCGAATGAAATTCTTGCCAACACCGTTTTACGTGAGAAGCTCCACGATATCCAGGCACAAACTGCTGCCGAGAAAGAGTGGTGGGAGAAGCGACGTGCCTCTATCGAAGCTGGCTTTATGAAAGAGCTCGATGCGGCACCTTCGACGGATGCTAAAACTACTAGTTCCGGTATCAAAACTACAAGCGACGAGGACTCCGTTGTTGTTGAAACGGCGGCATCAAAGAAGAAGAAGGCCAACAAATGAATAGTCGGCTGAGGAGTAAATAGCACTGTATGTGTATGTTATGGGCATTGAAAGGCGTTTTCAGGGGTGGATCAGCCTTACCTTGGTGGTTGGGAGTACCAGACAATACCTGGCTTTATGAGTTTATACAAGTATTTTCTTTAACTTCATAAGACGATATCTAATTTTGGCACATATGACAAAGGAGTTGTCTGACTCGATTCAAACCATGAGACGAGCGTTCTGAACCCATGGGACAAAGAGTCAGTGACAACAATGTGCCCCACGTATCATAAAAGTAGGTTTCCAACCCGCCTTCGAGTGCCATCTCGCATTCAAGGTTGTTCTCTTTAGCATCTTCTTATTTCTTGGTGTTTCATTTGTCTTCTCGTCACGTCGATTATTGCTGCTGGCAGCCCGGAACTCTCACTTAAACACACATTCATAATCATTCACGGTTAAAAAACACATTCACAGCCTCAACTCCGGGGTATATTGGCAGTGAATCACTCTGGTCAACGTCAAAGAATCACAGAACCGCTCTCCAGTATCCAACGGCTCAACCACTCCTTCAACCCAAAGCACAGTCTACCTTGCCAGCCCGCATCAAAGCCAACGAAGAGATTCAAAATGCTTTCCCGCATTTCAAACAACCCAGCCCTCTCTTCCAAAATTGCAGAGATGCAGCTTCGCCTGTCGCCGCTCGTGCGTATCACCACTGGCACCGTTCATCCCGCCTTCCCTCCAACAGTCCTACACTACTGGCTGCTCGTGGAGTCGGATCTCGACGACCTGGCCCACTTCTACCACCAGCGCACACCTTCTGTCTGGACAAGTCAGTATCCACAGATCATGGGATGGAGAGGCAATTTGACGCTGGAGGAGAAACGGAGAAAGTGGGGGAAATTCATCGGCTTGAGGGGATGTGCGACGCCACAGGATCCAAAGACGGCGGATGAGATGTGGGAGGAGTCAAGGCGAGCAAAGTTAGCCGCGGAGGATGAAATGATGAAGAACAAGGCGCACTGGTATCATTGAGGGGCATCGCTGGGTCGTGTCCATGGCTGCAATACAATTCGTCTGTCTACGTGTGTCTGGTTGAATTTTGAGGAAATCTCCACTCTCTTCTGCGATGGGTCCATAGACATAGCAACTCAAATTCAATCAAAAATTAATATCAACATGAGATGTGAATAATAAATGGCCGTTGGAGAGGCCAGTGTTACAATCAAGGGACATAATCGCAGCAGGTCACGTGGCAGGGTAAAGTTGCCCACCAAACCCCGCGTCATCTTGCCGTTGCAGATATATAATTTGAGAGCGACTTGACTCACCTTCAAAAAGCCAACAGCGCGCGAATATCCCCACCCTGCTCCCCAGAACAGCCAGGCCGGACAATATGGCGGGCGTTCAAGATAATGCAGAGGGAGACCTCACCTCTCTGGTGCTGCAGGCGCTCGATAAGCAGGACAACATCCTCTCCAGCGACGCCTTCCCGTCACAAAAGTCGACCGATGTTAAGAGCGCTTTGGATAGGCTAGCTTCGAGGTCTATGGTCACCTATCAGACGATCGATAAGGAAGAGGCGGTACTGGAGCCAGAGGGAGAGGACATTGTCGCCAATGGCAGTCATGAGGCCCGTGTTTTTGAGGCTCTTAAGCAAGCAATGGAAGGCTTGACAATCAAAGAGTTGGAGGAGGCGGTGGGAGACAAAAATACAGTCAAGATCGGGCAGATGAGAGCTTTCAAGTCAAAATGGATCGCAAAAGGAAAGGAGGGCCGTTTTGTCGCATCTGTAAGTATGCCCTGTTCATGGCGGGGTAATAATCCACTTACACATTGCGTAGACAGACTCAGTTCTAGACGAGACCAAGTCGCAATTACAAGGCATTCAATTAGCACGTACACACGGCGACCCAAAAATTCTCGCGGACCTAAAGAAGCGCAAGCTGGTCAAGATCCAAAAGGTTACCAGCTTCAAGATTAGCAAGGGTCCAAAGTTCGCGCTCGAAATAGTCAAGGAGGAGACAGATTTGACCGGGGACATGCTCGCATCGGGCGCATGGAAAACGGCTGCTTTCAAACCATACAACTTCAAGGCTTTAGGCGCGGATCAACATGCGGGTGCTCTGCACCCCCTCAACAAGGTGCGCACCGAGTTCAGGCAGATCTTCTTCGAAATGGGCTTCGAGGAGATGCCAACGGATAAATTCGTGGAGACTGGTTTCTGGAACTTCGATGCACTCTTCGTGCCACAGCAACATCCAGCTCGCGATCTCCAGGATACCTTCTACATCTCGGACCCGAAGCTGGCTGACAAGCCGCGCGCGGAGTCGGAGGATGACAAGGCTGACTACGAGAAATACTGGAACAACGTCCACGAAGTTCACGAGAAGGGAAAGTACGGCTCGATAGGTTACAGATACCCATGGTCCGAGGACGAGACTTTGAAGCTGGTTCTCCGCACGCATACGACATCTATCTCGACACACATGCTCTACAAGCTTGCGCAAACCAAGGGACCAGATGGAAGACCCCCGCCAGCACGTTACTTCTCTATCGATCGTGTTTTCCGTAACGAGACCGTCGATGCGACGCATTTGGCGGAATTCCACCAGGTCGAGGGTGTTATTGCTGATTACGACCTTACCCTTGGAGGTTTGATGGAGTTCATGACCATCTTCTTCAACAAGATGGGTATCACCGACCTTCGATTCAAGCCGGCATACAACCCCTACACTGAGCCGAGTTTGGAGATCTTCAGTTTCCACAAGGGCCTCAACAAGCTCGTGGAGATTGGGAACAGTGGTATGTTCAGGCCGGAGATGTTGGAATCCATGGGTCTTCCTAAAGACATGAGGGTTTACGGGTGGGGTCTGAGTTTGGAGAGGCCAACTATGATTCGTACAAAGTGTTCGAATATTCGTGAGTTGCTGGGACACAAGGTGGATCTCGGTTTCATTCAGAGGAGTGAGGCTGTGAGGTTGTCAAAGTAATCGAGAAGACGAGTTGATGTGTTTAACGAATCTTTGGCTGTTGGAAGGGGTTAAATGAATACCATCACGATCATGATGAGCTCTATAGCGAATGTGAACATCATTTGTCGTGAAATGATAGATCAGTAGTCATCTATTGCCATGAGTGGAGCGAATGCATAGATATGTCATGTTGAATGGGCCATGGGTCTCGATTAGGTTAAGATGAGGCAAAGCGTAGGAGAGCCTCCCCCGAGCATTAAACAGTAAGAGCTCCACTTGAGCCTAAATCTTCATACCCCAAGACCTTGGGCCATTGAGTAACCCGCATTTTTATGAGCCAATGAAAGGCAAGGGAAAATCGGTGGGCTTCATTTTTTTTTTAAGCCAGGTGCAGGAACTAAAAAAGTAGTAGAGTAAAATAGAGAGGAGTGGTTATAGTTTTCGCCGGATGCCGATTACGGAGAGCGGAATTGTGAATTTTGATAATTTATTTCTTTGATAGACGCGAGCAAAACCCACAATCCAAACCCTTCCCTTTCTTCTTACCGCCCCTTCAAAAACGTCCAATTGACTCACAGGGCCCTCCCCGAGATAAGGGTGCTTTCACACTACGGACAGGGACTAGCCCACAAACAGTTACTGTGTAGCCATACAAAAAACCCGGAGGCTAGTGCGATAGCGAGTACCTGTGAGTCCTACCAATAAATATTTTGGCGAATCGTCGAAGTGTCACAAAATCCCCCAACCCCAGCACAACTCCTCAACAACGGCCACTCCCAGTGACTGATTTTCCGGGCAACAGACGCGACGACTCGCCCAGCGACAGAAATTTCCATTTTCCGTTTCTCAATTAATTTTTGAGAGACCGCGCCCGGCGCAATGGCTCTGTCCGGCCGACTCACCGGTCGAACATCCGCGCTCCTCCGCCAATGTCGAGCCTCAGCGTCTGCCCCGCGGGCCTTCAGCACCCGGACTTCGACTAGGAGTCTGCTCGTGAAGGCTCAGAAGCCCGTCGAGAAGAGCGCACAGTACCACATCCGCCTGTTCTCGAGCTCAATTCGAAATGCCGCCCAGCCAGAGCCGGCTGCGACTTCGAACCAGTTCATGGAGGATGGCGCCTTGAAGAAGGCCGCGAACCCGATTGACTTGAAGAAGGTTCTGGTTATTGGATCCGGTGGTTTGAGCATTGGACAGGCAGGAGAGTTCGATTACTCAGGTACGTCGCGTTGAGGCGCTGCTCTTCTAATGGCGGTGACTCAGAATCTGAGAATCTGGGGGGTTATGAGGAATGATA
The DNA here is from genome assembly GCA_000750745.1 of Pseudogymnoascus sp. VKM F-4281 (FW-2241). Lineage (NCBI taxonomy): Eukaryota > Fungi > Ascomycota > Leotiomycetes > Thelebolales > Thelebolaceae > Pseudogymnoascus > Pseudogymnoascus sp. VKM F-4281 (FW-2241). The sequence goes on from JPJV01002051.1 coordinate 20,402, forward strand.
CTTCAACTCTCAACAAAATGGCTACCAGACATCACAGACATGAGCAAAGCTGACTTATCTCTCCTCTTCAGGTTCACAAGCACTTAAAGCTTTGAAAGAAGCTGGTGTCGCGTCCGTTCTCATCAACCCGAATATTGCTACGATTCAAACTGCCCACGTGCTCACCGACGAGGTCTACTATCTACCTGTTACTCCCGAATACGTCGAATATGTTATCCAGCGCGAGAAGCCAGACGGAATCTTCCTCACTTTCGGTGGCCAGACCGCCCTGAACTTGGGTGTCCAGATGGAGCGCATGGGCCTTTTCAAGAAGTATGGAGTCAAGGTCTTGGGAACACCAATTAAGACCCTCGAGACCAGTGAGGACAGAGACCTCTTCACCCAAGCTCTCGGAGAGATTGATATTCCCGTCGCCCAGTCCGTTGCCGTTGGAACCATCGAGGAGGCATTGGAGGCCGCCAAGGTTATCGGATACCCCATCATTGTCCGCGCCGCCTACGCTTTGGGCGGTCTCGGATCTGGGTTCGCACATAACGAAGAGGAGCTGCGCAACATGGCCGCCAGATCTCTTACTCTGTCCCCGCAAATCTTGGTCGAGAAGTCGCTGAAGGGCTGGAAGGAAGTCGAGTATGAAGTTGTCCGCGACGCCGCCAACAACTGCATCACTGTCTGCAACATGGAGAACTTTGACCCCCTTGGCATTCACACTGGTGACTCCATTGTCGTTGCGCCTTCCCAGACCTTGAGCGACGAGGAGTACCACATGCTCCGTTCCGCCGCCATCAAGATTGTTCGCCATCTCGGTGTCGTTGGTGAGTGTAACGTCCAGTACGCTCTCCAGCCAGATGGACTCGACTACAGGGTTATCGAGGTCAACGCCCGTCTCTCTCGTTCGTCTGCCCTTGCTTCAAAGGCTACCGGTTACCCTCTCGCATATACTGCTGCCAAGATTGGTCTCGGCCACACGCTCCCTGAGCTTCCCAACGCAGTCACAAAGACTACCAGCGCCAACTTTGAGCCTTCCTTGGATTACGTCGTCACCAAGATCCCCCGTTGGGATCTGGCCAAGTTCCAGCACGTGAAGCGTGATATTGGCTCTGCGATGAAGTCTGTCGGCGAGGTCATGGCAATTGGCCGAACTTTCGAGGAGTCCATCCAGAAGGCCATCCGCCAGGTTGACCCACGCTTCGTCGGTTTCCAGGGAGACAAGTTTGACGATCTCGACTACGAGCTCCAGAACCCAACTGACCGCCGTTGGTTGGCCGTCGGGCAGGCTATGCTCCACGAGGGCTACACTGTCGACCGTCTCCACGACCTGACCAAGATTGACAAGTGGTTCTTGTACAAGCTCCAGAACATTGTCGACTGCACTCACGAGATGGAGGATATTGGAAGCCTATTCGGCCTCAAGAAGGATCTCCTCATGAAGGCCAAGAAGATGGGATTCTCTGACAGGCAGATCGCAAACGCCGTTGGCAGCACCGAGGACGAGGTTCGCGCTCGCCGCAAGAACTTCGGTATCAAGCCATTCGTGAAGAAGATTGATACCCTTGCCGCCGAGTTCCCCGCCGATACCAACTACCTCTACACTACGTACAACGCCACTACCCACGACGTCACCTTCGATGACTACGGAACTCTCATTCTCGGAAGTGGAGTCTACAGAATTGGTTCTTCCGTCGAGTTCGATTGGTGCGCCGTCAGCGCTACTCTTGCACTCAAGGAGATGGGCAAGAAGACTGTCATGATCAACGTAAGTTAAATGCTTTTATTTATTTTTCATCCCCGACTCAATGTGCCTACCTCCGGAAGTATGGATCAGCCGCTGTTGAGCTGTGAGCTCGTTACAGAGCACCATCTTTCTCCAAACCACGATAGCACTCGTACTACCCGACAGGATGGAGAGGGTCTGTGCGTTACAGTTGGTTCGCACAGCGATTGTGCACGTGATCAAGGCGGCCAGTCACTCAGCTATCAGGGGCTTCGTTCAAGGAGCCAGTAACTCAGAACGAGAACCAAGTGGAGTGACTCCCTTGCATCTAATTGCTAGATGAAGGTCTCAGATATGCAAGGGCGCTTTTGAGACTTTTTCGGCGACACTAGCGCTCTTAGTCACCATTTTTGGATTTTTGGATTTTTTGGCCTCGATTTCTCAACCACCTCCTCCCAGACATCATTATATTGTTATTAGATCATTGCTAACTTAAAAAAGTACAACCCGGAGACTTACAGCACAGATTTCGACACTGCTGATAAGCTCTACTTCGAAGAATTGAGCTATGAGCGTGTCATGGACATTTACGAGCTCGAGGGCGCTACCGGCGTCGTTGTCTCCGTGGGCGGCCAGCTGCCCCAGAACATCGCTCTCCGCCTCCAAGAGTCCGGCAAGGCGACAGTTCTGGGAACTGATCCCAAGGATATTGATAAGGCCGAGGATCGTCAAAAGTTTTCTGAAATTCTTGACAGCATTGGTGTCGACCAACCCGCGTGGAAGGAACTTACTTCGGTTGCCGATGCCGAGGCCTTCGCCGATGAGGTTTCGTACCCCGTTCTTGTCCGCCCTAGTTACGTCCTCTCCGGTGCTGCTATGACTGTCATCCGCAGCAAGGATGAGCTGAAGGACAAGCTTGAGGCCGCCTCCAACGTTTCGCCAGACCACCCAGTCGTCATCACCAAGTTCATTGAGGGCGCCGAGGAGATTGACGTTGACGCCGTTGCATCCGATGGCAAGCTTATTATCCACGCAGTTTCTGAGCACGTTGAGCAGGCCGGTGTCCACTCTGGTGATGCCACTCTTGTCCTCCCGCCAGTCAACATTGATCAAATCACCATGGACCGCGTCAAGGAGATTGCTGTCAAGGTTGCCAAGGCCTGGTCTATCACTGGCCCCTTCAACATGCAGATCATCAAGGCACTCGACCCAGAGGGTGGTGAGCCGCATCTCAAGGTCATCGAGTGCAACCTCCGTGCTTCCCGTTCGTTCCCATTCGTCTCCAAGGTTCTCGGTGTCAACTTCATCGATGTCGCCACCAAGGCCCTTGTCGGCCGTGATGTCCCAGAGCCACAAGATCTGATGGCTGTCAAGCGTGACTACCTCGCCACCAAGGTTCCTCAATTCTCCTGGACTCGTCTTGCCGGCGCCGACCCCTTCTTGGGCGTCGAGATGTCGTCTACCGGTGAAATCGCCTGCTTCGGTAAGGACCTCGTCGAGGCTTACTGGGCTTCTCTGCAATCTACCATGAACTTCCGTATGCCAGAGCCAGGAGAGGGTCTCCTCTTCGGTGGTGACATCACCAAGGACAAGAACGCGCTCGTTTCCATCGTCGACTACCTGTCTCCTCTGGGCTACAAGCTGTTCGCCGCCGAGGAGCACGTCAAGTCCTACATCGAGAAGCACGCCAAGAACGATGTCTCCGTCGAGGTCATTGAGTTCCCCGTCGAGGACAAGCGTGAGCTGCGCAAGGTGTTCGAGAAGTACGACATCCGCGGTGTTTTCAACATCGCATTGGCGCGTGGCAAGACGACACAGGATGTCGACTACGTCATGAGGAGGAACGCCGTGGACTTCGGCGTGCCGTTGTTCATGGAGCCGAAGGTATGTTAATTACTTGCATTGCTGATTATATGAGGTTCACTACTAACGCGCGTTAATAGACTGCCGAGCTCTTCGCCCGCTGCATGAGCGAGAAGCTGCCTCGCAAGGAGGGCATCCCAGGGGAGGTCCGCAGGTGGTCTGATTTCATTGGTGGCAAGCCGCTATAAATCAGTGGTTTCCACGTCAAAAAGTGCAGTGTTGAAGGTTGAAAGTCGAGGCGAAAATGTATAGTACTAAGCCAGAGAGTCGAGGATACCACGCGAGCCTTTCGTATGATGAGATGGGACGACTTATCTCGGATATTTGGTTTCAAAAGTTGGGGAGATGTAGATGCGGAGATCTACGGGGATGGGAGGTGGGAGGGGTGGTGGAAGATATAGGATTGGGAGTTTGGAAGGCTTAGTAGGCAATTGATGCATACAGTTTGATTTTTTGATATTTGTCTAGACTCGTGTGCATGTGCCTTGTATATCTCGATTTTATGTTCTATTCAGGTCACTGACCTACGGAACGAACTCGTCTTTGTTGACGAAACTATTTATCATCTCAACAATCCTTCTCTGCCCCTTGTGGCCCAGCGGTGGCATTACGCGGCCCCAACTTCATAGTGGTTTGGAGTTATGTTTGGTATGTCGCCACACTTCGTGGGGAATGTAGCCAATATAATGAGCACAATGGATGGTACTCCCTCCCAAAGATTTCTCCGACTCGGGGTGTGGAAGTTTGTGCGGGTAGCCATTCCAGCAGTCCAGGTATTCTTATAATACCTATTTGCATTTCCACGCTGCTTCGTTATCGACGGTTTAGACGTCATTTGAATATGATTTTCCAACCATGCTTAAAGGACGCCGAGTTGTCCATCCAGAGTGCTCCAAATATTTGTGTTCTCGTCCTTAGTCCCTCCACTTTCCGCCTCCTGCATCCATATATCCCCACCACTGCCATCTCCCTTCCCAGTCTTCCGGCTGCTATATCCTAGCATCTGGTCCAACTTATCCAGAGCTTTCTTCGCTTCCTCTAGAGCTGTTTTCCCTTCGTCGACGTTCACACATACTGCTTCCATGGTATCTATACTCGACGCTTGGGCGGCATAAGTCCATTCTTCAGCTCTATGGCTGACGCCAGGACTCTCCTTGACAGCCATATTAACTTCATCGGCAAAAGTCCCCGTGCCCTTGCGGCTGCGTTTCTGAGGTAATTGGTACTTGGGCAGGAGGTGGCTCTCCTCCGCTAGGCGATCAAAAACTTGGATCGTCTCCTTATTTTGCTTGGCTAGGGTGGTAGTAAGATGGGAGCGCTGCTGGCTGAGGGATTTCTGTTCGCGAGAGATTGCGAGTAGCTCGGACAGGTAAGGGGTGATGAATCCGGCCATCTCGCCCGCTTCACTAATGTTCTGAGGCTCTTCTGGAGTGTCGTTGCTTTCCGTTTTTGGCGCGACATCCGGGACAGCGGGCCTTGCGAGGACTTCTAAAAGGCCTTTTCGTTCCTTAAGATAAAGTGCATATTTGTCTCTGACTTCAGTGACAGCTTGCTCGATAGGCACTTCTGAATCACGAGGTTTGGAGGGGTTCTCAGGCTGGGCATCTGAGTCCCCGGCCTTGCCTAATTCTTCTTCCACCCAGCTAATCAGCTCGTTTCTAGTCTTCTCCAATGCCTTTAAAGTCTGGTCGGGCTCCGCCGCTTTTAAAGAGCTTTTTCGCCGCAGCTGTTTCTGCTGCTCGGCCTGGATTTTGGCAAGTAGCTCTTTCTCAGACTTGAGAAGCAATTTGGCGCGAAGGACATCTCTCTCCAGGTCTTGAATCAAGTCATCTACATTGACTGCAGAAGATTCCGAGCCACCACGGGCTGCTGACGCGATAGCTTCTGCTGGAAGCTGCGGAAGCGCTTCAATACTAGCGGCGGGCTGTTCGAGGAATGATGCAAAAGCAGGGGTTTTGATTGTTAAACTATCAACATATTTCTGAAGAATGCGCAAGCGCTCGAGTTTTTGCTTTTGCTTCTCCAGGGCTAAATAAGGACCGAGAGATATCTCTTCCACTTCCTTTTCCTTGGTGATTTGAGATTCAGTGGTCAGTCTGGCGTATTCTTGGCGAGTTTTAATGTTGGCTTTGAGTGCCCTCAAATATTCTTTCCGTAACCCATGAGTGCCAGACGTAGTTGGGAGTTTGTTTGCTGGTTCGCAGGCCAGCGAAATAGGGGCATGTAGCTTGGCATCTCCTTTATCATCGACTTGGGACTTGAGATGGAGGGCCAGTACACGCCTGATATGGGCAACCTCTTGGCGGCTTCTAATATATGGGGCGAGAGCTTTTTTTGCTTCCTCAAAAGCAGGATTTATCGGCGGCTGTTGCTCCATGCTCATAATTGATATTATGAGAGTTTGGTATTTAGATGTTTTGTTGTTGACAGCACGTGCAGCTTAGATAGGAATACGCGCTACGAGCGTTTACCGCCTCTCAGCCGCCGCCCAAACAGGTCTAGGCGAGGCGGCAGAGTACTCTATCAATACCGCTAAATTATTTGCCATTCGACGCCGTCAAAAACTCAAGATCAGCTCACACGGCGAATGTTGAAGGAAGCGTCGCATTAATACATTCATTTGGCGTTTTATCGATGGACTGTCATAGTGATATATAAAACTTTTCGATAGCCCGTAGGGAAGGGCCATAAATCAACTCAAAACAAAGTTTCTACCTAGGTCGCCGCCACCATGGCCGACCAACAGCGCGATGTGTCGCAATACAAGTATTCGGCGATGTCCAATTTGGTCTTGCAGGCCGATAGACGATTTGTGACTCGCCGCGGCGATGAAGTTACAGGGGACCCCGAGTCACTTGCAGGTCGCCTCAGCATCAGAGATATGGGGTCGCGCAATGCTCGCGAAGACGCGCCGAAACAGAAGAAACCTACAGGTATGCTTAATGTTGAGCGCGGAAGCTTGCGAGAAGGCGAAGATGTACTGGAGCGAGAACAACGGAAGCGCAAACGAGGAGAGCCAGCACAACTTCGGGGTACTGGTATTTTGTCGGCAGCGGACGCACTTGTGGAGGGAATTCGATACAGGCCGAGGACACCAGCGACGAGAGCGACATATGATCTGATAATCACGACCGTCGCGAGTAATCTGGGCGACGTCCCTCACGAGGTTGTACGCAGTGCTGCAGATGCTGTCTTGGAATATCTAAAGGATGAGGATATGAAGGACTTCGACAAGAAGAAGGAAGTCGATGATTTACTAGGCACAACAATGAATCCGAAACAATTCAATGAACTTGTCAACCTTGGAAAAAAGATAACCGATTATGAGGCCCAAGATGAAGACGAAGCCATGGGAGAAGGTGATGGCGGAGATGGAGCCGAGATTGACGATCGTCAGGGTGTGGCCGTCGTGTTTGATGACGAGGAATCAGAGGATGAGGGAGGCAAAATGCTCAATGAAATCCGAGACGAGTCTTCGGAAGACGAAGAGGGCGATCAGGAGGACAATCTCGAGTCTGATGAGATAGCGAGAGCAGGAGGCGCCGGCATAGATCGAGATGAGGGCGGCATGTTTGGGGAAGATGAGGCAATGACTCTGGACTCTGGTGTCGACCGCACTGGAGAAAGGTCATCTGCGAAGGACAAGTCGATCCCAGCTCGCGAAATCGACGCGTATTGGCTACAGAGGCAAATTGGGCAAAACTATTCAGATGCTCACATGCAACAAGTCAAAACACAACAAGCGCTACAGCTTCTTTCCGGTCTATCAGAGGATGGAGATGAACGGACTCTTCGTGAAATTGAGAACGATCTGATGGAGCTGTTTGATTACGAGCACCATGAACTTGTTCAGAAGTTGATTTCCAACCGAGACAAGGTCGTATGGCTTACTCGCCTAGCCAAAGCGGAAGATGAGGAGGCTCGAGGTGTCGTTGAGCGTGAAATTATCGCTGAAGGACTTCGCTGGATTCTTGACGAGCTAAAAGGCCGTAACGTCTCTGTTGATGGGGGAAAGGGCAAGAAGGTGGAAATCAAGATGGACATCGACGTTCCGGAGGATTACATCAAGGGTCCAAAAGAAGAGCAGGCCAAGGATGGTGGCCTGGTTGGTGGCTTGCAGCCAAGGAAACTCATTAACCTGGAGAATCTTATATTCGAACAAGGCAACCATCTCATGACCAACCCCAAGGTGAAACTCCCTGAAGGATCCACGAAACGCACATTCAAGGGGTACGAGGAGATTCACGTCCCAGCACCAAAGAAGCGTAGCGACCCGACAGATAGAGATGTCCCTGTCACAGAGATGCCTGAATGGTCTCGTGTGCCATTCGGCACAACTCCAAAACTAAACAAGATTCAGTCCAAGTGCTTCCCAACCGCATTTGGTGAAGATGGAAACATGCTCATCTGTGCGCCAACTGGAAGTGGCAAGACGAATGTCGGCATGTTGACCATTCTGAGAGAAATTGGGAAGAATAGGAATCCTGAGACCGGAGAGATCAATTTGGACGGATTTAAAATTGTTTATATCGCCCCACTAAAAGCCCTGGTTCAAGAACAAGTTGGCAACTTTGGAGCTAGATTAAAGCCTTACGGAATTCAGGTCTCGGAGCTTACGGGTGACCGTCAGCTCACAAAGCAGCAAATTGCGGATACACAGATCATCGTCACAACGCCAGAGAAGTGGGATGTGATTACCCGCAAGGCGACTGATATGAGCTACACCAACTTAGTACGGCTGATAATTATTGACGAAATTCATTTGCTGCACGATGATCGTGGGCCAGTACTGGAGAGCATCGTCAGCCGAACAATCAGAAAGATGGAACAAACAGGGGATCCCGTGCGCTTGGTTGGCCTTTCCGCGACGTTGCCCAATTATAGGGACGTTGCAAGCTTTTTGCGCGTAGATCCATTGAAGGGTATGTTCCACTTTGATGGATCCTTCCGTCCTTGCCCTTTGCGTCAAGAGTTTATTGGCATCACCGAAAAGAAAGCGATCAAGCAGCTCAAGACCATGAACGACATTACTTATACGAAGGTGCTCGAGCACGTTGGAACCAACCGTAACCAGATGATTATATTCGTTCATTCCCGGAAGGAAACCGCCAAGACTGCGCGATACGTCAGGGACAAGGCTCTCGAAGAGGAGACAATTAGTCAAATTCTTCGAAGTGACGCCGGTAGCCGTGAGGCCCTGAGTACAGAGGCAGAATCCGTGAACGATCGCGACCTTAAAGATTTACTGCCATATGGTTTTGGTATCCATCACGCTGGAATGACCCGCCCTGATAGGACTTCAGTTGAAGATCTTTTCAATGACGGACTTATTCAGGTCTTGGTCTGCACGGCAACCCTTGCTTGGGGTGTCAATCTGCCGGCCCATACTGTTATCATCAAGGGCACACAGATTTATTCTCCTGAGAAGGGTAGCTGGGTTGAATTGAGTCCTCAAGATGTCTTGCAAATGTTGGGACGTGCTGGTCGCCCACAATATGATACATATGGAGAAGGTATCATCATCACCACACAGACCGAGATGCAATACTATCTTTCTCTCCTTAACCAGCAGCTGCCGATTGAGAGTCAGTTTGTTACCCGACTGGCGGATAATTTGAATGCTGAAATTGTTCTTGGGAACATCCGAACGAGGGACGAGGGAGTCGAGTGGCTGGGTTACACCTATCTCTTTGTTCGAATGCTGCGGTCCCCTGGGCTTTACCAGGTCGGTGCCGACTACGAAGAGGACAATGCCTTAGAACAGAAGCGTGTGGACTTGATTCATTCTGCTGCTGTTGTGCTCGAGAGATCGAACTTGGTTAAATACGACAAGAAAACAGGCAGACTCCAAGCAACTGAGCTCGGCCGCATCGCCTCGCATTACTACATCACGCATAGCTCCATGCTCACCTACAACCACCACATTCAACCGTCTATCACCCCTATTGAACTTTTCAGAGTCTTTGCATTGAGTGATGAGTTCAAGTTCATCCCCGTTAGGCAAGACGAGAAGTTGGAGCTTGCGAAGCTTTTGGGAAGAGTACCAATACCCGTCAAGGAAAGCATCGAAGAGCCGCATGCAAAGATAAATGTTCTTCTCCAGGCGTATATTTCCCGTTTGAAGCTCGAAGGCTTGGCGTTAATGGCTGATTTGGTGTATGTCACTCAATCTGCTGGCCGTATTCTCCGTGCCATCTTTGAAATTACTTTGAAGAAAGGGTGGTCGTCCGTGGCCAAAACAGCGCTTGAGCTTTGCAAGATGGCAGAAAAGAGAATGTGGCCAACAATGACGCCATTAAGACAATTTCCCAGCTGCCCCCGCGATATTATCCAGAAGGCTGAGCGAATTGACGTTCCCTGGAACAACTACTTCGACTTGGATCCTCCGCGGATGGGAGAGCTTCTCGGTCTGCCAAGAGCTGGCAAGACTGTCTGCGCTCTAATGTCCAAGTTCCCGAGACTCGAGATTCAGGCCCAGGTTCAACCCATGACTAGATCCATGTTGCGGATCGAGTTGTCCATCACACCTAAGTTTGAATGGGATGACGAAGTGCATGGTACAGCCGAGAGCTTTTGGATTATCGCCGAGGACTGTGATGGAGAGGAGATTCTCTTCCACGACCAGTTCATATTGCGTAAGGATTACGCTCAGGCTGAAATGAATGAGCACTTGGTCGAATTTACCGTTCCCATTTCCGAGCCAATGCCACCCAACTATTTTATCACCTTAGTTTCGGATCGTTGGATGCATTCAGAGACCAAGCTTGCTGTGTCATTCCAGAAACTGATCCTACCAGAAAAGTTCCCCCCTCACACACCACTTTTGGATCTGCAGCCTTTGCCAGTGTCCGCTCTCAAAGCCCAAGACTATGTTGCATTATATCCGAAGTGGGAATGGTTTAACAAGGTTCAGACACAAACATTTAACTCGCTATATACAACGGATGAAAATGTGTTTGTTGGAGCTTCAACTGGTAATGGGAAAACGGTTTGTGCCGAGTTTGCTCTCCTGCACCACTGGTCGAAGCCAGATGCAGGCCGCGCTGTTTATATTGCACCGTTTCAAGAGCTCGTCGATTTAAGGCTCCAGGATTGGAAAGCACGCTTGTCCGGTATTCGTGGAGGCAAGGAGGTCGTCAAACTAACTGGAGAAACAACGGCGGATCTCAAGCTCCTGGAACGCGGCGATCTTATTCTCGCTACCCCAGTGCAGTGGGATGTTCTCTCCAGACAATGGCAACGCCGAAAGAACATTCAAAACATCCAACTCTTCATCGCAGATGAGCTTCATATGTTGGGTGGCCAGAGCGGATATGTCTATGAGATTGTGGTTTCTCGTATGCACTACATTCGCTCCCAGACTCAACTGCCTATGCGTATCGTTGGCCTTAGTGTTCCACTGGCAAATGCGCGTGACGTCGGCGAATGGATTGATGCAAAGAAACATACAATCTACAACTTTAGTACTCACGTCAGATCGGTTCCCTTGGAGCTTCATATTCAGTCTTTCACCATCCCGCATTTCCCATCGCTTATGCTCGCGATGGCAAAGCCTACTTATCTCAGCGTATTACAAATGTCTCCAGATAAGCCTGCCATAGTATTTGTGCCGAACAGGAAGCAAGCTCGCAGTACTACTCGCGACTTGCTGACTGCTTGCATCGCAAATGATGACGAGGATCGTTTCTTACATGCGGATAGCGAGCAATTGAAACCTTTGTTGGAACGAATTCATGAAGAGGCACTTGCGGAATCCCTTTCCCATGGCATTGGCTACTACCATGAGGCCCTGAGCACCAGCGATAAACGGATTGTGAAGCATCTTTACGACAACGGGGCTATTCAAGTCCTAGTAGCATCAAGGGATGTATGCTGGGAGCTCGATTGCACCGCTCACCTGGTCATCGTTATGGGAACCCAATACTTCGAGGGCCGGGAACATCGTTATGTGGATTACCCTTTGAGCGAAGTGCTACAGATGTTTGGCAAAGCGACTCGTCCACTTGAAGACAAAATTAGCAGAGGCGTGCTTATGGTTCCTGCAGTTAAGCGTGACTATTACAAGAAATTCTTGGCTGAAGCACTTCCTATCGAGAGTCATCTCCAAGTTGTCCTACACGACGCATTTGTCTCCGAGATCAGCACGAAGATGATCGAATCTGCCGATGATGCGATCAACTGGACGACTTTCACATATTTCTATCGTCGACTGTTGGCGAATCCCAGCTACTACAGTCTCACAGACACCTCCCATGAAGGCCTGAGTGCTCATCTTTCCGAGTTAGTAGAGACAACACTCAATGACCTCGCTGAATCCAAGATCATCGATCTAGATGAGGAGGATGATTCGGTGACGCCTCTCAATGCCGCCATGATCGCCGCTTACTACAATATCTCTTACATCACAATGCAGACATTCCTGCTATCGCTTAGTGGGCGGACTAAGTTGAAGGGTGTGCTAGAGATTGTGACCTCGGCCACAGAGTTCGAGACTATTCAGATAAGGCGTCACGAGGACAGTTTACTTCGTCGTATCTATGACAGGGCTCCTGTCAAGATGGCAGAGCCAAGCTATGATTCTCCGCATTTCAAGGCATTTGTACTTCTCCAAGCACATTTCTCACGGATGCAACTCCCTATAGACCTTGCGAAAGATCAGGAGATAATACTGACTAAGGTGCTTGGCCTACTGAGTGCCACTGTTGACGTGCTATCTTCTGATGGTCATATCAATGCTATGAATGCAATGGAGATGTCTCAGATGGTTGTTCAAGCCATGTGGGATCGGGATAGTCCTCTTAAGCAGATCCCCCACTTCACACCGGAGGTCATTAAGGCTGCTAATAGTGCTGGGTATGTACCCAACCTCCCTGTTATAGACGATGCTAACCACTCTTCTTTCATTAGTGTTACGGATATTTTTGGATTCATGGAAGCAATGGACCCTTCCGAAAATCCAAATTACGGCGCACTGGTGAAGAAACTGGGCTTGACGCAGGCACAGTTGGGACAGGCTGCGAATTTCACCAACTCGAAATATCCAAACATTGAGTTGGAGTTTGAGCTTGAAGATCCGGAGGAGATCACCGCTGGTGTTCCTTCATACATCAAAGTCAAGATCGAGCGCGAAGAAGACGAAGATGATGAGGGTGCAGAGGTCGATACGACAGTTCACGCACCCTTTTATCCAGTCAAGAAGATGGAGAACTGGTGGTTAGTTGTTGGTGAGGAGAGCACGAAAACTTTGCTTGCAATCAAACGCATCACCATTGGCAAGAAGTTGAATTTACGGTTGGAATATACGGTACCGACAGCTGGCAAGCACGATCTGAAGCTATTCTTGATGAGCGACAGTTACGTTGGTGTCGACCAGGATCCCAGCTTCACAGTAGACGTTGCTGAGGGAGAAGATGATGACGAGGAGGATGAAGATGAGGATATGGAATAGAATAAATAGTAAGACCCTGTTTACCCCTGAAGGAAGGGTTTGTTGTATAATAGAAAAAAGTCCGGTTGGGCTTTAGATCATATCAACCATTTCCAGGTTCCCGTGTCACTGTCTCTGTGTCGAATGGAGGCCACTATGTTGGTTTGGATCGGTCTTATGACGTTGGAGGGAGGAGTCAAATTCATGTGCGTGGGTGAGAGTTCAATTGTAGGTTATGCGCCTTCATCCGGTAGGAGCTTTTCTTTGATTCTCGCACTTTGGTGGCTGTTCTACTTTTGGCAATTTGTTTCCATCGCAGCCTGTATTCTCGGGCCCAAAGTATTGTTGTGGAAGGTTGCAGAATCAAGTCCACCACCGCCACATTCCAATTCATTCACCTTTGAGACATACCTCGACTGAACACAAAACCAGCACTTTTGTCTTCCTTTTTCATTAAATTCAGTTCTTTCATCGATTTGAGAACCCTCTACAACCATCGGCCATATCTCATCAAATTTCGCCTCAGTGAAGGCAGATCCATCATCGTCGGTGATTGATTATAGGTAGTGCCGATTCGTGGATCAACTTGTCATCACCCTCAATATTATCGACACGTGACCAACCGCGCTATTTCTCTCGCGCGCTCAATCCGCGAGCTCTCCAAGTATTTCCTCGCCAACTCCACTCTTACACCATTGACGGCGCATCAACTTCACCGACTACCATTGTTCAACATCATCACAAACACTTCAATCCAGATTTACGCGCGCCTTTCAATACTTTGCGCGTGTTATTTTCCTATCAGTGTCGCGAAACGCGCTCCTCGAGATAACAATCAAGTTACGGCGTCACAGAATATACCATAGAAGCCGTGGGTATGTCTGAACACGCGACATCGGTTGAGGCAGTGTCTGCTCCGGTGGATGCAGCGGTTGCGCGACCAGATGACGCGACTGCGGAGGGAGATTCGCCCAGCGCAGTTGTCACTGCCGGCGACAGCAACGGAGTGTCAGCGACTGAAAGCAAGGAAGAGCTTCCTGTTGCTGAGGCTGCCAAGGGTATGTTTCGTCACTATAACCGTTCTTCAATATATCGTGACACATAGTAACATCTATACCACAGAGGACAGCGAAGTCAAGGATCTTCCCGAGGATGAAAAGCCAGTGGAGGCCGCTACAGAGAATGGGACAAAGGATACTGCCGACACGGTCGCAGAACCCGATGCGACTCCAGCATCGGCAAACAAGTCCAAGTCGCGTCGCAAGTCATCTGGCGTCCCAGAACACAAGGGTCGAAAGCTGAATAAGAAGGAATCCAAGGCAAAGATGAGCAACATTCACGCTCAGCCTGGCGAGTACTACTTCATCAAATTGAGGGGTTTCCCAAAATGGCCCGGCATTATTGCTTCTGAGGATATGCTCCCGGACGCGATCCTGAAAACTCGCCCAGTAACCGCTGCGAAGCCAGATGGAACCTACCGGGAAGACTTTGCTGAGGGCGGAAAGAACATGCTGGACCGCACATTTCCCGTAATGTTTTTTGAAACAAATGAATTGTAAGCTTATATTTCCCTCCCCCACCTCTGTTGTCAGATCATTAGGACGAAAATTTAATCCGTTCCATAGTGCTTGGGCCCCCAACACCGACCTCGAACCTCTCGACACTAGCGTCATCGGTGATATCCCACAGGGCAAATTATCCAAATCTTTGTACGCAGCCTATCAACTGGCTGCTGAAAATCACGATTTGGACCATTTCAAGAACGTTCTGAGAGATTTCGAGGCAACACGCCGCAGCGAAAAGGCGGCACAGGAGGCTATCAAAGCAAAGGCCTCAGCCAAGAAGGGAAAGAAGTCCAAGGACGTTGTTCAAGACGAGGATGAGGATGTTGAGATGGCCGACGCGGGTGTGGATGAGGTTGAGAAGGAAGATAAGCCCAAGGCGTCCAAGAAGCGCAAGGCTATTGATGATGAGACTTCTGTAAGCTATATGCATCGTGGCCGTGCATTTATAACGTTCTAACATCAATTACAGACCCCGAAGCGAACAGACTCGGTGAAGAAGCCGAAGCTGAAGCTCATAAACTCCGCTCAGAAGGGAAATGCGGCTGAAACTCCCAAATCTGCCGCCAAGGAGAAGAAGGAGAAGGCTAAACCAAAGGCCAAGAAGGCTGCTGCAGTTCCTGCGGCCCCAAAAGAGCCAGAACTTAGCGCGGAGGAGAAGAGTAAGAAGAAAGAGGTACGAGTTATCTTACGATGTGGACCAGATCATCATACTAATCGTTGAGTAGAAAGAGGTTCGCTTTTTGCGCCACAAGCTCCAGAAAGGACTCCTCGACAGCAGCAGGAAGCCGAAAGAAGACGAGATGAAGCAAATGTCCGAGTTCATCACTAAACTTGAGGGATACTCGGACTTGGAAGTTAGCATTATCCGCGCCACTAAGATCAACAAGGTTTTGAAAGGAATCCTCAAGCTCGAGGAAATCCCAAAGGAGGCTGAATTTAAATTCAGAGAGCGTTCCACTGAGCTTCTTACCAAATGGAATAAGATCTTGGAGAGCGATACCCCAGCACCGGCTTCGGCACAGACCAATGGTGCATTGAAGGAGCAAGTCAATGGAGCGTCTGCTAG
The DNA here is from genome assembly GCA_000750745.1 of Pseudogymnoascus sp. VKM F-4281 (FW-2241). Lineage (NCBI taxonomy): Eukaryota > Fungi > Ascomycota > Leotiomycetes > Thelebolales > Thelebolaceae > Pseudogymnoascus > Pseudogymnoascus sp. VKM F-4281 (FW-2241). Next base: position 36,034 of record JPJV01002051.1, read on the forward strand.
GGCAGAAGATGGGACGAACACAACCGGATTAGATGGAGCCGATGACACTCTTGCCCCCGAGGTGGACATGGAGGATGCTGATGCTAATGACGAAAGAAAGCCTGAAGACGAGGAGAAGACTCAGGAGGAGAAGCCTGAAGAAGAGGAGAAGCCTGAAGCAGAGGAGAAGCCTGAAGCAGAGGAGAAGCCTCAAGAAGAGCAGTCTGAAGAAGAGAAGGCAGCCGATGACAAGGCCGAGGTATGTGATTCTCCGACTCGTTGGCTACGCAGAGGTTCTGATCTAATTAGGTTGTTGTTGCGGAAGCTACACCAGTAGAGGCTGCTGCGTAATGGCTCCAAGTATGGGCAACATCGCCGTTCTAGCCGAAGCTGGGGCAATTACGAATCAATTTGGTAGTTGAGAGGGCATAATCTGATGCCGAAACCCACGGAGCTACGGTGGCTGTTTTGATTTGGCTTTCTATTTGGCGTCTCTGTTTGTAACATCACACATCTATGAACTTTCATTTTCGGAAATACGACCTTCTCTGTCTGAGCCTGACTCTTTTGCCGTTTATCATCAAGCTGGGGTGTACAAATCTGGTTTTACTCTTTCGGATGTTGGTGGCATGGAAGATGAAGGGTAGTGTGGGCTTTGAAAACTCTCGTTTTATGGCAGAATTGGTCACGAAATCCATAGGCAAATAAATACACCTAAAAATTTATAATACACGTCGTCCATGTTTCTCATTGCAGACTTCAGCTGATTCTATCTAATTTAATAACCCATTTAATATTTATATCCTAAACTGTATCCCTTATAATAAACACATGTGTCTTAAGCCCAATTAGTTCATGCACGGGTGAACCAAAATAATATATTTATATATCACTACCTGTTAGTACATTCATTTGTGCCATAACAAAAAAGTTATACTTCCAGGACATTTGTTGCCGCCGCCCATGGCAATATTTGTACGGACTCGGTGTACTTTTCAAGCTTGTGTATGGCAGAGCGGACGGGATGCCCAATTCTCCTTGCGCTATGGTCGCTCCCGCGCCAAGACCACCACCAGAACCGTTCCCGATTGTCAGCCTTCCGTTTCCATGTTCCCGGTCTAGTTCCATTGCTGCTTTTACCTGCACAGCCACTATGCAGGCACATCTCCAGCTGTGACGGCCCAAGCCAACTATTTCCCCTTTTTTCAAAACGCTCTACGGTATAAAGCCTGAGGCAGATTTTACAACTACATAGAGCCAACCGTTCCCATTTCAAGCGCCCTGGTCGGTTGTATCATCTCTACATAAAGCAAATAACGGAACTCAGTCAACTGTTTCCTTTGAAGGGTTTTATGCGACCAGATGGCGACCAGATGGCGACCAGAGGGTGGCCAGAGGTTGGCCGGAGAGCATCTGAAAATGGGAAATTATTGGCTAGCTGCACAATCTGCCACGAGGCCCTGGCTTATCTACTCAGCAGCAACCCAAAAGCGTCAATTGACTAATTTCAAGGCTCGTCACCCCTATCAGTTTCTTCTTCCCCAAGTGTTTAGTAAACTCCCCCTCCGAAGGAAAACCCCCGCCATCTCCACTCCCCGAAGCCCAGGTTCCAGCGAAAATGTTACTCACAGACCTAGCCATCTGCAGCAATATCTTGATTTCGGAAATACCACATTAGATTGCGATTGTATTTGTGATACTGCCGCCAGGCAGATATGAAAATTTTGCCATAGTTATGTTCAGTGGGGTAAATTTATGGCGCCTTCATTTTCAAGTATTTCTCATTCCCTGAATCAGCCTCCTCAATGACAGCGACTGCATGCTTCTCCACCAAGCACGCCATCGTCTTTTCCCCAAGTTGTGCAATCGATACCGAGCCCAAAATCTCAATCACGCTCATATCCAGGCCCATCTTCTGCCGAAACCAGTTGCGCAGCTCAATCGCTACGAGTGAGTCGACACCCAGCGCCACCAAAGTCGCGTCAAGTGCCATGTCTTCTGTCGGACGGAGCATGAAGCTGAATAACGTCGTGCCAATCTCGTTGGTGATGAAAGCGATGCTGTCCTGCGCCTGGAGAATAGAAGGGTTCGCCGAGACGCTGCTGAGAAATTGTTTCAGTCCTTCGTCCTCAGAGGCGCCGACTGAGGTCTCGGATGTCTCTAGATTGCGGTATACGGCCATGCGGATATCTTTCTTCCACGACGTGCGATTGTTGGGCGCACTGAGTGGAAGCGTAGATCTCAATCCGATAGCAAGTTGGCTACGATTGACGAACTGCTTTGGGGCAATGCGGAGTGGCGATGGCGCGGAGCGTTGGATGACTAGTTGCAAGGAGTCGAGCAGATCTTGTTCGTGCAGGACATGAGTAGCCGTTGAATGAAAATGCTCCAGAACGCCCGCATTCCTACTGACGTATCCAATATCCTCCATAACTCCAATGTCAAGAACAGATGCAGGTAATCCTTGCTTCTGTCGGTACTGCACGAAAGCATCCAAGAAGCTGTTGGCAGCTGCGTAATTTGCCTGGCCCCATTGTCCGCGAAGTCCTGACCAGGAGCTGAAAAGCACAAAGAAGTCAAGTTTGTGTCCATCCAAAGCTTCGTGAATGTTCCATGTGCCCTTGATCTTAGGAAGGACAGCGGCTTGCCAATCTTCATATGACATGTCGAAAAATGCGCAATCCTGAGACTATTACTATCCGAAACGTCAAAATTAGGAACGGACTCTTACCTTTAGAACCATCGAAGCTTGAATGACTCCAGCAATTGGCTTGTTTGCACCATTAACAACACTTTTCACGTCCTCAATATTTGAGACACTCCCAGAAAATAGCTGTGCCGTACAACCAAGAGCTTTCAGCTCTCTGAAAAATGGGTCATCGAGACTCAGTTCGCCAGCAGAGCGTGAAAGAAACAAGATGTCTGTGGCCCCCTTTTCTGCCATCCATGTCGCGACGGACCTACCGAGTCCACCAAGACCTCCAACCAAGAGGTAAGCGACGCCCGGCCTCATGGAAAGCTGCTGAGCATAAGAAGGAACTTTCAGATCTCGTGGATCTTCTGGCATCGTCACCACAATCTTCCCGATATGAACGCCCTTCTGCATATATCGGAAAGATTCTTCAATTTGAGTTGCCTCAAAAGTTTTGATTGGGTGGATGGGCTTGATCTGCCCTGCTTCATAGTAATCCATACATCGTTTAAGTAGTCTGATATGCTTAGCGCCCGTCGTAAGAGTTGGGAAGAGGTACTCACCTCGAAGTTATGACCGGCCTATCTGCACAGATCTGTGCAAAATCGACACCAATATATGACCGATTCTGCTCAAAGTGGGCCATGGCAAGCTTTCCTCGTCCCATCAAGTCTCGCTTTCCAATCTCAATCATCGTTCCGAATTCAGCGACGCAGTTCCATGATTCATGGAGTAGTTCTCCAGACAGGGAATTAAGCACCACATCGACTCCGACATTGTTTGTCTGGCGCAATACGTCTGGTAGGAAAGATACGTCGCGAGAACTGAAAATGTGATGCCTTGGAATTCCGAAAGTGTCCATCAAATATTTGACCTTTTCGTCATTACCAACAGTGACAAATACCTATCTTTATCAGTATTGAATATTAATTAATTCTAGTGTAATCTTACCTTGGCACCAATCATTTGACATATCTGTATGGCTGCAATGCCAATACCACCACATGCAGAATGAATAAGGACAGTCTGATAATTTAGCAAAGTTCCCAAGCTAAGAGGGATATCCTTACCTGATCCTTTTCTAGACTGGCCTTGTCGAGCAGTGAGTGTATGACTGTTCCATACACACATGGCATGGAAGCGGCATCAACGAAGTCAAGATCGTCAGCCATTTTGACACAGAGTTTGGATGTCGTAACCAGAGTTGTGGAGAAAGAGCCACTGGCAAATACGATCACTCGATCGCCGACTTTGTGAGCAGCGTCCGGCCCAACCTTCCGAATCACACCAGATCCTTCGCAGCCAAGACCATTGCCTTCAATCTTTTGTCCTTCCAAAATGCCCTGGGATATCAAGACATCCTGACATAATGATCAGCGTGAAGCTTACTGAGATTAGTTGCACATACCTTAAAATTGAGTCCCACAGCACGCATCTCAACCTCCACCCAATCGCCATCAAGCGGAGTAGGATCGTATTGGACAAATTGCAGAGTCTGGAGGAATCCTCGTTTTCCAATGGTCAGCTTCCGCGAAGCGTCATCCCGAATCTGGGCCGACAATGCGCTTTTTACGGATATAAAAGAGAATCGGCTGGTGTAGATAATATCTTCCTTCAAGGCAAATTCATAATCCGGGTCGAGTTCTGCATCAGATCCCCTTGGGGGACGAGATTGGAACTTGCCGAAAACTTTCACGATGGCTTCCATTCCACTTCTATCGATTTCGTCGAGTTCCAGAGTGGCCATATCCACAGGCGTTTCAATACGGATCGTTCTCGCCAGGCCCAAAATAGCAGAGTAGCGAGGATCGCCACTTTCAATTTGGGAAGGCTTCGTGACCCAAAGAATACCAGCAGAGCCCAAGTTGGATAAGAAAGTTTTGAACTCTTCAAACTCCTCAGCTTTGATTTCGTGGAGAAACGGGCTGCTGAAGTCCAAGACAGAAACCACATCTTGATTGGAAGGGGGGATTTGCGAAATGCTGCACTCATCAACCTCATACCCTTGGTTGAGAAAGGAAGCCTTGATTTCGTCTGTCGATAGATTTCGTTTCGTATCAAGCAGAAGAGTGAGGCGTTTGACGGGTGCTGTAAGCGGTAAAGGCGATGCAATCATGTTAGCATTAAACTGGCCATCGTAGCCTATATTGCGGGGGTTATGAAAACCAGCACTTAGCAGTTCTTGCTCCCATCTCTCAGGCAAGACATAGGGCTCGTCGATTCGATTATCGTCCCTCCCAAGCCACCAACCCTGAAGCGTACCCTGAAAGTTATTAGTATTCAAAATACCATAACGTACCCCACGGGCCAGCGGTCCACACGGGTCAACGGTCCACTTCCTGCTACC